>VZSE01011076.1:24761-51293 GCA_013398275.1 Promerops cafer | reverse complement strand
AGGGCGGCCGCCGGGGCGCTGCGGGCACCGCGGGGAGCAGCGGGCCCTAGGAGGATCCCTGCCCGGCTGGAGGCATTCTGAGCCGCCGGTGCCCGGCTACGTCCCTGCCCTGCTGTGAGAGAGGGAGCCCGGGCGGCTCGGGGGCTCCGTGCTGCGCCCCGCGGCCGTGGCGGCCCCCCCTATGGTGCGCGCCGAGGATGGCGGAGAGACGGCGCAGGTGAGTGCGGGACCGGGGCGCTCTGCGCTTTCTGCCCCCCATCCCCTCCCGGGCAGTGCTGCCTTCCACGCCGCCGTCCCGAGCCCAGGTGCCCCCCCTCGCTCCGGGATCCCGGCCAGGTGCTGCCTCCGCGCCCCGGGATCCCAGCCAGGTGCCGCCCCGCCCCTCACCGCTGCTCTCGGCCTCCTTCCACCGCCCCGGCCTCGGCTGTCACTGCCCACCTCCCTCCCCCCCTCCGACACCCTCGCAGGTATCTCTTCTCTCGGACTTCTGGGCACCACGTCTCGGTACAAATCCCGCCTTTCCCCTGGCAGCTGCTCTCACTTCTGTGCTTTCGCTCAGGTCGTCTTTGTTGTAGCTTACCTGGGCAACTGAGCTTGTCAGTAACAACTACGTTGTCTCCGCAGTGGCGTTCCGTGCTGGTTATTTTGCTTTTGGTGGAGTAACATTTTCTTCTTTTCACCTCCTAAGTGGCTTTGGCACAGCCTTGGTATAAGGTTTGGGCCTATTGATTCTTGCAGTATGTTCAGTGCACCTACTTTTTCTCATCTGACATATTCTTTGAAGATATCACAATATAGCCTGAAATATTCCTGAGAGATAACATTTTGCACAAGAGCTCCAGCCACTCACCTAGGTGGCTTTCATGCGTCTTTTGTTATATTGATATGAAAATGGGTGTGTCTTTGCTTTGTATTCAGAAGGTGGGTCTTGGAGAACTGTTTTGTCGCTGTGGTTATTCTTGTGTTAAATCAGTTTCTGGAAAGTTATAAAGAGATGCAAGAGAAGGATTAGTATTGAGAAAGGAAAGGATACTTGGGGAGTTATCTATGGCATCTGGGATTTGTTGTGAATGCATACTTTTCATGGAATTGGAGGTGGTTTCAAAGTTACACATATTAAAACTGCTTCTGTGTTTTCCTCTGACGTGGGAAAAATTATAAGAGAATATTTTTCTGCAAAACTGCAACTAAGACAAGAAAGCAATACTTTGGTGTTCTAGTTGTGTAAGCCACAAAGGGCTTTGCTTGCAGAGGCTGACTGCTGAAGCTGTCTGTGCTTGGCTGTCTCTGAGAATAGCTTGAAGGGGTTTCTTGGCACTCCTAATCGACATTTTGTAGTTTAAGGGACTTTCACCTGTGGTATTACATGCAGTAGTTTCATTTTTGTCAAGCTTGAGATTGTATTATCTCCCATGGCTGTGGAGTGCTTTGATTTCAGATTGAAAGTACAGCGGGTTGTGGATAGCAGAGAAAGGTTTGGTTAGAGATCGGTAGCCTTGAGGCAGATGTTATGTCAGTGTCTGATGATGGTATCTCCAAAAGTAAATCATTGAAGCCATGAGTTTACATAAAAGTGACTTCAAGACTTTTAATCTAGGTGTGGAGTAAGGAGAGAGTGTAATTGTTTTGCACCAAATGGTATTAAGTTTAATCTTCCATTCATTTAATGTTAAACTGCTCTTGGTTGTTGCATTTGCAAGCTTGATTTTTTTCTTTTAATGGTCCTCAACTCAGAATTGCAAGAACAGCTAGCACAGATCTCACAAAATACTTACTTTATTGTCCCTGATGTCTTATTTGATGAAACTTAGTGGATGCCTTCCACTTTGGTGTAGTGTTTTAGCAGTTTCATAACTGCAAAAGAATTGCCAAATGAGCTATAACAACCCCACATGTTTAAAAATCTTGTCTTTTTAACTGAAAACTTAAAGTAGTAGTCCCAATCATTAATCAGGATTTGATTTATAGTCTGTCATAGCACTAGTCTAAACAAGACTCAGGACTAGGTGGTTGTTCAGGTGGACTCGAGGTGCAAGAGAGGTTGATGCCTGCTTGGCCGACAGAGGCACCGGTGTGGCTGTGGGACACGCGTGCGGCCGGAGAATTCCCAGTGCAGGGCTCTGAACCGCAGCTGCCCGCAGGGCCCCCACCTTGTCTGGCACTGGTGCTCTCATCAGTGTCACTGCCGTGTGCATGGAGCCCCTTCTCTTCTTTTGAATCCCCGTGACTTTTCACATCACTAGAGACTGCTCACAAACTAGTTTGCTGTGCAGTGGGTAAGGTCTTGCTGACAAGGGGCTTTACAAGAAGGCCTGATTTTAGTTATAAGTGAACTGTATGGCCTGCTTGATATGAAATGGTATTATGAGAAGCGTATTTTGGTATCACAATCCTAAGATAGATCCCTGAAGTTTGTCAAATACCTGTGGACAAAAGGAAATAGGAGTTGGTAGGGAGGCAGAAAAAACTGTTACTTCTGAGTTACAAATAATGTGTCAGTGGTTAATCAGCAAGCTGTGCTGATCATTTAATGTTCTGGAAAATAATGGAGAGATCGTCCATCGAATCTGTTCCTGGGACACCAGGTTAATTTCGTTACTGGGGAAGGTGTTTTTTTATACTTTTGATTGAAAAATTGAAGTAATTATCGAGGATGAGCAGAAATAATTTTTGTTTTGAACCTGAATTTTTTGGTATTTTTATCGTGCTTTGTACCAATAATAAAATGGAGAAAAAATTGCACTGTGAAACTGCTTTTAATTTAAGTGGTATATTTGGATGGGAGTCCCTTCTTTGTGCCTTTGGTGTATTTAATGCAGGGGCACTGCAGCTCTTGTTGTTAGACCTAGGTTTCCACATGTGTTTGAATTTATGCTAACGTGAGTCAGTGACACAGAAATTTAAGCGATTATTCCATGAAACACTTCCTTGTGCCGCCTGTTTGGAAGGCTTTGTTTATCCAGGCTGCGGAGTTCCGCATTTCTCCAGTAGATGGAGCGTGATCTACGCCGAGTCGCAGAGGTACCTGGCTGCCCTGCTCCTCTGGGTCTGCTCTGTGAGGCTCAGCACTGATGCCGAAGTTATTTCTTCTGGAGTGTATCTGTCTTCAAAGATTTGTATCTAATTCCTGTAACACCGAGGCAACGCTTTTAGCCAAGTCAGGAGCCCACTTAAAATCTGAAGTTGAGATTTACTTATTTACTTATTTACATTCTTGTTGTGTTTGTTGTTTCACTTATGGAGGTGGATCGTGAATGTATTTTGCAGTCTTAGCAAACCACTCTATAAGCTCATTCATGTAAAATAAAGATGAAAAAATGTATTAAAAATACATGAATCTTAAAAAGTAGTTTTTACTTCAAATTTAAATCTGGACTTGGAATGAGTTATCTGTCCAGTGTGTGGCCTTGAAATGAAAATTAATTAAGTACTTTGACATGGTGAACTGCTGGAGGCAGACCTTGTGATAATGCAAATCCCATATGTCATTTTAAAATAATATGCACAGATTGGAAAAAAGCTACAAGTAATTAGAAAAAAAGGTTATTCAGAGGTATTTTAAACTCTGTTTTGATTTTCTTCACTCTTCTGTTGTATTTTGCAGTGAGGAAGACGATGACTTTCAATATATGGATCATGACTATGAAGTACCACAGCAAAAAGGTTTGAAGAAGATATGTAGCAAGGTGAAATGGACCCGTGAAGAGGTAGTACTTTTTTTTGCTTTAGTCTGATTCTAACCTGATCTCCTTAGCTCATGAAATATGTTATTATTTAGTACTGTATTGGGGTAGCATGTAAAATTTATTGGCTGGGGTTATGTCTTAACAGGATGAAAGGCTAAAGAAGCTGGTGGAACAAAATGGTACAGATGATTGGGCTTTCATTGCTAGTCATCTACAAGTAAGTTGAATCTCTGTTTCAGTTAAGTTCTCTTAATATTTATTTACTTTGGTCATGTATCCAGTTTGGAAATTAAGCGAAATAGAGTCAGAAGCACATAATAAAAACTATTTTTGAGGATGCTTCTAAAATACACTTGAGATCTAGCTCAGACCTTGAAGAACCTTATGGGCTCAATCTTCAGTGATAGTCTAAAACGATCAAAAATACCTTCTGTTCACACTTGCTATTTGTTTTCATTATGGAATATATTCCTGTATTTTAGTGGTTCCAGTACTTGTGGTGGCTAGATCCACAGTTCACAGGTTGCTTCTGAAGCAGTTAGGAGAATGGGTTGCATCTGAAAGATTGTTTGAAAGGAACGGGATGAATTTCTTAACCGCCATAGGCAAGGGGGCACGTGTGTTTTATTTATGTATTTGTGTGTGTTTGTTGGGTTTTTTTGTTTGTTTGGGTTTGATTTTTTTTTTTTTTACAGTGAAATCTGCTTCCCTGGGGTAATGGTAGAAAGTACTTAAAACTAGAATTGATGGTGTTTGTTTCTCTTCTGAACAAATGTTATATAATGCCTGCTGTAAAAACACGGTAGAATATAAAGCTGAAATCACTTCCTAGAAGTGGTATTGGATATTGAAATATTAGAAATCAAAAAATTACACCTCCTCCTGCCTTTGAGGTTCTTACGATATTGTGTGGGATGCTGTGGTTGTATGAAATTCCATTGAAAGGTAAAAAAGGACTTTAATTCTAAATGCTGAACAACTATAACTTTGCATTGTTCTCATCATATCTTTGTGCAACTGTGATGCTTCTGATTTTTTTTCCCAGTGGCAAAATATAGATATCAGGTAACAAACTCAAAGCTTCTAAATTTAAGTTGTGCATAAGCCAATCCATATTCCTTACGTGTATATTATTCCCTTATAAAAATCAGTGAAATGAGTGGATGGCAGAGGAGAATCAAAAAGCTTTTATATTAAGCTGTTTGAAAATACATTTGGTGATAGTGATATGCAGGGGTAGTATGGATTTGCGTTTAACAGATCTAACAGTTTAGTAAAAAAATTTTCAGCTGAAAACAAGTGCTTCTGGAGACAAAAAACCTGTTGTTCAGCTGGGCTCAAGTGAGGTTGAAAGAACATTCCTCAGTTGTCATAAGAAATATGCATAATCAGGTGCCTACTGCAGAATCATTGATGTTAGAAGGAATTTCTGCAGGTCATCTGGTTCACAGCCCCTGCTCAAGCAAGGTCAGCTGAAGCAGGCTGACCAGGACAGGATTTGGGTTTGGTTATCTCCATGGATGGAGCCTACACAGCCTTTTTAGGTGACCTGTTGCAACAGCCAAATAATAGAGGCTGGCATAATTCACATTTACCTTGTTACTGATGGTCTTTTGCTAGGAAAACCAAGGATATCTTGAATTGTAAAGGCCCTCAAACTGCTGTGCCTTCAAGCCCTCATTTCTTTGCTGGACTGGGCACAGGTAAACCTTCCCTCCATTCTGCCTGAAAAAGTAAAGATGGCTTCAAGGTTACCCTCAAGACAGGGAGTGTAGCTTGTAATCACTTCAGATTTTTTCTTTTTGTGGCTAAGGCAGACTGAAACGATTATATTGTTTCATTCCATCATTTATTTTGCTCTTCTCTCCAAATTGTATTATGATTTCAGAAATGTCTGGAAGATAAAAGGACTAAAAGGCCACAATTTAAAATGTTTTTCGTCAAAATGGTAACAGCTATTCTATACTGAGTTTGCCTTTTACAGCTTGTCTTCAACAGGAAATGATGATGTTTTGTAAAAAACTGTAGCATGCTTTTAATCATACAGTTACTACTTGTGATTAGCTTGAAGGTACTGTGAACAGTGTAATTTCATGTGTTGGTGTTCTGGGTGTTTTTTCTGGTCTAGCAGACTGCTGCTTCGTTAACTTCATTTTAGCATGGTAACACCTTTAGTTAGTAGACAAGACCAGCAAAACCTTGCAATTGGTATTTATATCCAACAGCTTGCACTGAAGTAAGTAAATAACCATGTCCCAGTGTTAAAAAAGTGTGCTGTCCTGGGGCAGGCTCTTACCTGCATATTTCTAAGCATTGCACCAATTCTTCATATGGACAGTTTTTAGGAGGCTAAGGAAAGGTTACTTCTCTTTCATAACTGGGAACAACATTTCAAAAGATCCTAAGTGAAGCTACAGAAAAGCACCATCTGTCCTGACCAGCAAAGGCAATATTGTTTAATTAGTATGTGTTAACTAAATTTGATCTAAATCTGTTTTCCTTAATACTCTAGTAAAGAGCTGAGAATACATTCATTTGGGATTTAGCAAAAAGTGTATTCTTTTATTTGAAAGAAAAGGTATTTCCTTAAAAAATTTCTCCCCTTATTTAAGTTGTAGATAATGTCAAAAATAGATCAACCACACAGTTCAAAGAAAGTGTGGAGTAATGAGGACAAAAATATAAATTCTTCTTTAAAGAAGAGTAAGTTCTGAATTTGATTATCAAGTTACTACAGTGAAGTAATTAGATTAGAGCTTCATGCAAGGTTGGTTTTTTTCCAGAGAAGAGTTTTTTATAAGCAAATGGAATAAGAAATAATAAGGGAGAATTTAACTATTTTACTTAGAACAAATTTTGAAATAAGTCTTTTAATTTGAAGTAAGCTAATAATTCATGCTAGAATGTATTTACAGCTTTATGTATTCAAGAGTTTAACAGCTACACTGGTCTTCTAAAACTGTTTCAGAATCGTTCAGACTTTCAGTGCCAGCATCGATGGCAGAAGGTACTAAATCCAGAATTGATTAAAGGTCCCTGGACTAAAGAAGAAGATCAGAGGGTAACAAAAACTAGTTTGCTCTTTAATAAAATTGGGATATGACTGCTAAGAATGTGTACTTTTTTTAAGTTCCATTCCCATATAGTTGATGGCTGATGGATCTTGTGACATGGTTACTTTTTATTACATTATGATGTATGAGAAGAAAAAAAATTCTTTCTTAAGTCGATGGAATGTTGAGTCCGCTCAAGCATTTGATTTCCCATTAGTGAGGTTGCTGGCTAAATTACTCTAGCTTACCAAGTAGAGGGGGATCTCTTTGTAGCATTAAAGATCAGAGGTCTCGTTTACATCTTTTGTTCCTCAAACCCACCAGACTTCAAGGGATTGGGAATAAGGGTAATTATTTCATCACCTACTGTTACAACCCTGAGATCAGCTCATTTGGTTAGAGCATAGTGGTAATAATGCCAAGGTTGTGAGAGTGATCCCTGTATGGGCCATTGGACTTGATGATCCTTCTGGTTTCTTTTCAGCTCAGAATATTCTGTAAAACCATTTCTTTGTGTAAAGAAGCTATCAGTGTTTTAGGCTCCTTTTTTACCTCACTGTTGTTAATCCCTACTGTAGCTTTTTGCCTGCACAACCTGACCTGGCTGGTAGGGAGATGCAAATATACCTTTCCTGTGGTATTTCAAATAGATTTCTTTCTGTTTTATTGGTTCCTACTGTTTAAAACTGTTCTAAGATGCTTTAAGCTGCTGTTTGTCAGTTTATGGTCTTCCTAATACATTTTTTTTTACAGTTCTCATTAATCTTTTAAGAAAAAGCTTGAACTTTTTACAAAGTCCCAACCTCCATTCCATTTCTAGGTGTAGAGGTGTGGGTCTTTCAACATATAAATGTTGTTGAAAATAGTCAAATGAAATGTCTTTACCAGTTTGTGTTTTGGCCTTTACTAATGTCAGCTTATGCAGTGGGTGATAGAAAGGAAACTTACAAATGAATGTTTTCATCAGTATACACTTATATTCTAAATGCAGAGAATTTGGAGTTAGTAATTTTTTGATTTCTTGAAAAATCATTTTTAAACCCCCAAGTCACTCTCTGCCTCCTTAGGCCTAGTGTCAGTTGACTATTATAATGCTATTCTAAAATGTGAGTTTGTCAGTGTTCTCAGCCTTTGATTAGGTAAATTAGGTTTTGAAATTATAATGTGCTTTCATCTGTATTCCAGGTTATTGAATTAGTTCAGAAGTATGGTCCAAAGCGCTGGTCTCTAATTGCAAAACATCTGAAAGGAAGAATAGGCAAGCAATGCAGAGAAAGATGGCATAACCATCTCAATCCTGAGGTAAAAAAGTCTTCGTGGACAGAAGAAGAGGACAGAATAATCTATGAAGCTCACAAGCGTTTGGGAAACCGATGGGCTGAAATAGCAAAACTTCTTCCTGGAAGGTGCTTTTCAACTCTATTTGTGTTAAATGTTGGAATATGAAAAGTGCTCATCTCGGTACCCTTTCAAATCTTAACTTGTTAGTCGGAGAGCATCTGTTGAGACTTATGTCAAAACATAGTTATCTTGATAGATGCTAAAAATCTTTTGCGTTTGATCTGTATTCTTAAAAAGACGTAAAACACATAGAAAGAGCTCTAACGGTTTGAAGGTATCTTCAGATTCCTTCTGATCACTTAAAACCCCTCTAAAATAGAGCTGAACTGAATTAACTGCAAGTAGTAGTAGAAAAATGATTTGATATCAAACTTGATCTCAAAGTGCCTTCATTACATTGATATGCATTTGGGGGTGACTTTACTGGTTGAAGATCTGATTTTTTTTTTTTTTTTTGGTGTAGCGCTTGTTGAACTGGGCACTTGTAAAAGAAAATCTTAGTAACCTTCAAAAGTCCAGGCTTAGGGGGTCATGCTTTGCAAAGTTAGTTGGTTATCATGAAGTCTCTAAGTTAAGAATGAATTGTATGCGTTGTTTGCTTTATATTTCTTTCAAGTTTCACTGCCAATTTCTGTGGCTGTGGAAAACAAAATTTTACTTTGTGAAGAGTTTAATGAAATAATCCTTTTACCTTGTAGCATTAACTGAAATTCAGTGTTAAGCTGTCCCTTTTTGAATTCAGTTTGTGTGTTCAAGAGGTGACTGTCTAGTTGTGCCTGAGGAATGTCAGCGTTTGTTATCTTGGTGTAATGAGAGATGTGTGCTTAAAAATTTTGTGTTTTGATTAAGTGCACAATCTATGGCTCACAGTAAATCCTTTGGAGAGATGAGAAGAGAATGGGTTGCATCTAAACAGAATTTCGGAGAGGGAAGACGAGTTTGACAAAAGAATTCCTATTTACTAGCTTGTTTGTTGTCAATAAATCTGACACTCTTAGCTAAAGACTGCTGAAGATCATAGACCTAGAAGATTTGTAGAGCCCAAAACTAGTGGGATGGAATAGAAAGGGGAATACTTGGAGTTGACCTTAAATGGACAATGGGGCTTTAACCAATTTTTGTTTCTGTGTACCTCTACCTAAGGCTAGGAATAATAATGCTAGTATTTTAGACAGTAATGCAGTTATAGTCTACTCTTGCCTTAATGTTTGTTTAGTGTTGAGTGATTTCAGCCTCCTTGTCAAAATGCCATGCCTGTTTTATCCCATCCACGATCAAGGACATGAAGAGGTAGTAGGATGTTCTTCCACAAAGCTGCACATGAAACAGAGAGTGGGGGGCTGCAGGCTATCAGTTTTAGAAGAGATGTCTTCCAGTGGCAAACACCAGCCAAAGTGCCTTTATTATGCTGTGGGACAGTGAGGTGATTGCCTTAGCTACATGTACTGCAAATTTATAGCAGAGGGGTAAATAACTATGTGTTCAATTACATTATTCCAAGTATCTAAGAAAAAAGGTTCCCCTTCATGATTAGTCAGAGCCAAGGCTTTCTCCTTTTCTGCTTTTAATTTCCAGCACACTTGAAGTTTAGTAGAAGGAAGTTCTAAAAAGAGTAGCTTTCTAGTCGTTATGCCAAAACCCTACTGATAACAGAACTTTCGGTCTTAGCTGCTGGAGCTTTCTGGATTTGTGGCTTCAGATTAACCTACTCTACAAACCCTGTCAATTGTGTCATATATTAAATTTTGAGATATGGAAGCCAGTCACTGTTTTATATTTTCATTTTAGGACTGATAATTCAATTAAAAATCACTGGAATTCAACAATGCGAAGAAAGGTGGAACAGGAAGGATATTTGCAAAGTGTTATAAAGTCTGAAAGTGCTAGTTCTGCTGAACTTCAGCCCCAACCTTGTCTGACTATGGAACACTTGCACACTCAGAATCAATTTTATGTGCCTGTTCAGACACATGTAAGTTCAAAATTCAGAATAGTAAGTATTTCCCAGTTTCAAATAATTGATTTGGTTTGAAACAAGAAATAAATCTGAAAGACTGAAGTTCTGTTGAGTATTTTTGTGATTTTTTTTGGCAACTCAGGATTTGTAAACCATAAATAATTTATGTATAATAAACTAGAGATAATTTTATAGCCTCCTTTTCTTGAGAGTTTATAAAATGTTTTATGTCTTTTTAGATTCCAGCCTATCAGTATGCCTCACCAGAAGGCAGCTGTCTAGAACATGCTCCATCTTCTTCCAACATAGTTCAGGTAAATTGTTAACAGCCTTCATAAATTAAAGGGAATTTACTGCATAATATTATTCAGTAAAATGAAAAGATGTGTATTTTCAAAATGTATGTTAGTCTTTATCTTTCACCTAAATTTATACAGGTTCCTCTGTAAGTAAGCTTGCTAGTGTAGTTGGTAGTTTTAGGTAGGAAAAATGAAGCTGTCTTTCTAGATCCCAGAAGCACGATGCTTGTGCTTATTTCTGACAGAAATATGGCTTATAACACAGCCTACTTGTAAAATCTTGAGGCTAAATTGTGACCTATATTATTATTACCTAGTTTATGAGAAATTTAAGGACAATACTTTACTATTTACATAAATGTAATAAATATAACCCTATCTGAAAAACTCAACTTACTGTGACTTACACTTCTGGCTATGCTTTTTTGTTCTCATTGGGTTTTATTTCTTTCTCACTGATAAAC
Source organism: Promerops cafer (assembly GCA_013398275.1). Lineage (NCBI taxonomy): Eukaryota > Metazoa > Chordata > Aves > Passeriformes > Nectariniidae > Promerops > Promerops cafer. Next base: position 40,493 of record VZSE01011076.1, on the reverse strand, counting down.
ATCTTTCAATCAGTTGAAGATGCTCTTTTGCAGCATTCTAAATACTGAAGAATTAAGAAGCTTTAAAACAAATAGAAATTGGATATATTATTTCCTTTTGCTTTTTTGGGCTCACTTGGAAAATATCTGAAATTCCTCATGTGGGGCAGAATGAATATAGGTCTTGGTTTCTAATATTATGCCTTTAAGAATTCTTGTGAATTTGGAATTAGTCAAAGAAGTATTTTGACACAGGGAATAATAAATATTTTGTTTGTGTTAGATTTAGATAGAGGAGTTCTGCAGAACTCTCTACCTAACCTGAAGTTTCCCTGTGCGGGTCATCTGTTTCATGTTGCATTTTCTTCCCTGATAATGGTATAAGAATACAAGTCACAACAAAGCCTCAAATGGCTTTTGACAGTCTGGATTGCCCTACACGGAAAAGTAGAAGATAGTTTCTGCTCCTTGAAGTACCCTCTAAACTGGTGATAGCATATATCCTCACCTATATTTATAGCAATAATGGAAGGTATTAAGGAGGTTAAGAACAAACAAACCAATCAAAACCAATTAGTTAATTTTCTTTTCTGATAGTAGTGGTGGGATTGCTTGTATAAATACTGCGACAGCAAATGCTGATTTTAAACACTTTCTTACACACTTAGTGAGGATAAATTACACAAAATTGTAGAAGGCATGTGAAAACACAAGCACATAAAGCAGTGTGCCAGCACTTGGTTCTGTTAAAGATAGAATGTAGTGACTTTAGTTTAGAAAGTGCTTTAGCATGCTGATAACTTACAGGCCAAATTAGAATCCAGTTAAAATACCACCTTACACCACTTTAACATCAGATCCATCTCCTGGTAATTGGAGTTGTTTCAGTTGTGGGTGACTTCTGCACTACAAAATATGGTAAAACCTGAACAGTTCTGTTCCCTCTCTGTGTGGATTCCTGTTAAAAATACAGCTGTGTTATAATACAGAATCTTTACCATGATGAGGTGGTGGAAGTGAAAAATAGTAATGGCTTCTTTCTTAAATTTTTCAGCAGCCATTTATTGATGATGATCCTGATAAAGAAAAGAAAATAAAGGAACTTGAATTGCTACTTATGTCAGCAGAGAATGAAATCAGAAGAAAACAAATGTCTTCTGTAAGGACTGTAAATTTCTCTAAATATTTGAATATGCATTATTGAGGTTAATCCTCAGAAATTCAGTAACGGTTGTGTGGTTTAGTGTGGTGTTTTTTTCACCTGACCCTTTAAAATCAAACCTATGGCTGTTGCATTGAAAAACAAAAATCTATATATTAGAACTGAGATGACTTATTTTTAGTGCAGTTTTCTAAACTGTGAAGACAGCAGAAATATGACCAGCAATTTGGCAGTTCCTAAGACCCAGTGTTTTAATCCTCTTGACGAGGTGACACTTTTGGTATCATTGCCATTCAGTTTTATGGATCAGCAATGTTGATCATCTGCTCAGTAGAGAAATGTGAAAAAATACATGGGTTTTTCCCCATTTGATTTCGAAATGTCCTGTAGATTGTATTTTCCTCAAACTTCAGTGTGAGTGCTTGCAATACTTAATATCCACATTTGGACATGACAAACACTAAATAACTATGCACTGTACACAATTTGTGTGTTAATTCAGTGGTATTTCCCTAATTCTGTAGAATTAGGGTGACTTGCAGATGACAGTCACTGATTTCCTCAGAGGGCTGTGCATATCAGACACCTAACTAACCCAACCATATTGATCACTAGTTTAGGTGACAGGTTAACTTCATATTTTATGTGGTGGAGTTATTCCCAGCATTCTTTTGAAACAGTGCAGTTCTACTTATCTAGTAGAATCTGGTTTCCTTCTGGAGTTTCAGTGAAAATTAAAATTAGTTTCTTGGGTACTAAGCAGTTTACTGAAATGGGATAACCATTTAGAAGTTTACTTAACTATTAATGCAAAATCTGTGTTAAAAAAAACCCAGATTAAACAAGTACTATTTCACACTCTAGAAACATTTTCTGATCTTAAAATTAGAAGTTCAGTGCTCTGTACTGAAGATGACTTCATAATATACTAGTGTTCAGGTGCGCAGGAAACTTGCATCAGAGATGGCTTCCAATACAGCCCATAATTACCTAAGTTGTGAGTGTGTGTAAGGTATGAATGTGAGATAAGATAAAAATCTTACACAATTTGTGAATGTTGAGCATGTTAATGTAAAGAGAAGACTAACTTCTTAATTGAAACAGATAATTAGTATTTGAAAATGCCAAAATTAATAGTTATGCTTTGTCTTTCCACATACTACCTTTTTTCCCACCCTGCATTATTGACTCCCATAACTGACACTTTTCTACCTCTAAGCTGAATAAGATTAACGTGTTTCTTCATAACTTTTTAGCAAGCTGGAAGCTTGTCTTGTTGGTCTGGAAATTTTATCATGGAGGACTGTATGCCTAATACACTAAGTAGCCTTGAGGAACAAACAAGTAATTTCTACAGCATGGATGAGACCCGTGTCACACCTGTTCAGCAGAATTCACCACCTAAGTATTTGGGTGTAGAAGCAAATAGAATGTTAACACCTCTACAAACCATTCCAGAATTTGCAGAGGCACTAGATCTCATGGAAATTGTAAGTTTGTATTCCTTGTTAAAAAGAAGTGTTTAATTAGAAATGTCAACGTACACAATATGTGTAAAATACTCTTAAAATTACCTTATTTTGTATTTTTCTATAATTCCTGCCTTATCAAGTGCTTTATTGCCTGTTTTAAAAGAATTACGTTTTAAAATATCCAGTGTTTTATGATTGTGTGAAAGACACAGGGAGAATAATTCAGTATATGGCTTGTGGAGGTAGAGGGCTGATAGGTTGGCTTGGACATTGTGAAGTAATCTTGGATAAGCCTGCTTGTGTTTTGCATCCTGCCCCACAGGACCCGGTAGCATGGAGTGATACCTGTTTTGAGCTTTCCGAGGCTGTTGTATCCCCTGTCAAGCCAGCTCCAGTAAAACTAATGCGGCTTCAGCACAGCGAAGGGGCTGCCGAGTGCCAGTATAACGTCGGCGTTATGCTTGATGGCAAAAACCACAGCAGCACCAGTGGGGACGAGGAAACAGTTTTTTCAACAACCTCAAACTTAAGTAAGTTCAGCAATCCACCTGCTATCCTGAGAAAGAAGAAGAGATTGCGTGTTGGGCAGTCCCCCGTTACTGATCTGAGCGATGGCTTGTGTAACGATGCTGTCAATGTCGCACTAAAGCGGACGCCGGTGAAAACACTACCATTTTCTCCATCACAGGTGAGTGTATTTTGAAATATGGCCAAACATGAAGACTCTGGTGGGTGGGTTATAAATTGTAAGTAGCTTTTCCCCTAGTAGTACATTGTAGCCTAAATAAATATGTCAAAAAACTTCTTAAAACATCTGCTTAAGGGTAAATATATTAAAAATATATCATTAAACAACCTCTATTTTGAAGACTGATGGGGAGGGCATCAGCAGCAATGGCAACCTGTGTCTCGGCTCACACTTTGTCGTGCAAATAATTGTTGACAGAGACCTTTTGTCTCTGTGACCCAATTAAGTAGTAGGGATTTTAAGAAGAAAATCAAGGTTTTAGCAATAAGTGTAAGTCAAGAATAAAGTATTGGGATTTTTCAGTAAAAGTCTTTCAGATATATGTGTATAATTTGGGGTTTTTGCTGTTCAGCACAATGGTGAAATTTTGTCCTGTAAGGTTGCCTTTTTTTTCTTTTCCTTCTTGTGCTTAGTTTTTCAACACTTGTTCTGGAAATGAACAATTTAACTTTGAAAATCCTGCATTTACATCGACTCCAATCTGTGGGCAGAAAGTTCTTATTACAACTCCTCTACACAAGGAAATGACACCACAAGATCAAAAGGAAAATGTGGGGTAGGTTTATTGCATTAAACATCTGGTGGTACTATTAAACTAAAGTTTAATACACGTGGGGTAATGCTATGGTGATCTCAGTACTTTCAGATTCATGGTGGTGGTATCTGTTGTGTTGAAGGTATTTTAAAATGTTTGTTAATTTTATTACATTGCTAATGATAAAATATTAAAATATTAAAATGCATGTATGAACGCTTTTCTATGCTTGAATAGTTTTAGAAGTCCCACAATGAGAAGATCTCTCCTGGGTTCAACACCAAGGACACCAACTCCTTTTAAAAATGCTTTGGCTGCTCAGGAAAAAAAGTATGGTCCCCTCAGACTTATGGTATGTGATGATACTGTTTCTTTTCTTCCTTGTTGAAGTCTAAATGCCCTCTTGGTTTTGAGGTATTGTAAGCCTCAGTGTGATCTTAGAAAGCATTTATTTATCCTAGAGAACAACTAGAATGTGAATCAAAACCTCTTTGGATCTGGTTGTTAGACTTGTATCCTTCAGTGTAGTATGAAGGCATTGTCTTCTTGAATAGTAATTTAGTAGCTATAATCATTTGATCCACAGTAATCTTAAATGCATCAGTTTTATGTTTTTAAGTTGTTTTAAATTTGCCTATCCTTGCTAACACTGTATCTCTTACAAGGTGGTTGCATAATTGCCTGAAATTTTAGTTTTAATACTTTAGGATTCTGTTTTTTCAAAAGAAAAATTGTAAGTCAGGGAATGAATGAGTGTGGGTTCTCCAGCTGGGTAATCTGGTAAGACCAAGCTGCTGTAGATGAGTATGACTGACCTCATTATTTTAAACAACTTTCACATTTCGCTTGAAAAACTGCATTATCTTTGAATCCTCTGGACTATATAAGAGCTGAGTTGTTCTTTGGTTTCGGTTCTTCTACAGCACTAGGACTGAAACTAGGTGTTTACCACAGTGTGATAATCTTCAGTGGTGTTTGCAGTTTTCTTCATCCTAAATCCCAAAATTTTAGTACAGCAGTTCATGATCCTCTGATTCTACTGGCTATCACACGCTTTTTTTGGTTTTGTTGACTATGGATAATGTTACCTTTTTTTGTTTGTTCCAAATGAATTCAATTTTTGTTCTCTTCCTAGCCTAGCTAAGGTATGTTAATGCATAATAACTTTTGGAATTCAGGAGACATATGCTTTTCAAATTCTGAAAAGATTCCAGCCAATATATATTGACTGCTTCTTTTCTGCAAACACAGAAGGTAGCTCAGACTTTGCCACAGGGCTTGGCACCATCTGTGTTACCCTATAGATTCACAGTCCCTCACTATGCAAATGGAGTGGTTTGGCATTCCTGTTTCTGTCCACTATTAACCTCCTGTTCAAAATCAAATTTTGAGGGCTTAAGGGAATTCTTCTCCTGTTGGTACACAAAAGAGCCATCTGTATGGCTTCTGTGAAATTCTGTACTGTACTTAGGACTATCAATGTCTTATTCAAAGATTTGTGTTAAAATTGGTATAAATTATTTTCACAACAACAGTTATACACTTCTAGTACAGTTTTTTAGTATGTTTTTGTGCATGTATATATACATATATGTGTTTATGTAGGTATTTAGTATATACAAATTACTTTCATCCCTTTTATCAGTGGATAACTATTTACAAACAAGTAGCTTCTCTTCTTCAATGCTACCTTGCATTTTTTGAGGCATTGTGTGCATATACATGTTTTTTTCTGGCTAAAAATAATGTGGAATAAAATAATCTTCATAGCCTTGAAATGTAGCCCTGTGGTTTTTAACTACAGTAGCTTAGGTCCTTTCTTGCTATGTTTTGCAAGATCTGTTTTCTGGCCTACATTAGCTGAAAGTAGAATGTTGTAAGAACTGGCCACTAATAGACTACTTGTATTTTCTTCTTCAATTTTAATTAACATTTAGTCACAACCACTTGCCTTCTCGGAGGAAGACATTAGGGAAGTTTTGAAAGAGGAAACTGGAACAGATATATTTCCCAAGGATGAAGATGACACTTTGTATAAAAACTGCAAGCAGGAGGTAATATGACAATAGTAATTTCAAATAGGGAATAACTGCTTTTAAATAATATTTTACAATTTTTCTCTTCAAAATGTTTATTTCAGCACAACTTTTCTAAAAAAGTCAGAAAATCACTGGTCCTAGATCCACAGGAAAAAGAAGAGGTTGGGGCCCAGCGCTTGACAGAAGATAATAGTTTAGATGTACAGGTAAGAATTAAACTAAACTAACTGAAAAGCATCACTGGCAGCAATATTAATATGGAACTGTGTGTCTTTTGTTCTGCCCACTAAAATAGATTTTTGGATTGAAGCTGCTAGATTTAATACATCTAGAAAGTTTGAAATACTGTTTTAAGTACTTAAGAAATAGGTGAGCATTGGGCTTGAATTCATGCATGAATTTTTCCTTTCAGTCCTTCAGAGTTGGTAGAATAATGTGAATGCTTTACAGGTTTGTAGCAAAGCTGTTTCCATGATGGTTACCTATAAACTTTAGCATACACAGCATGCTGAAGCTTTCTGTAATATACCAGGAAGATGACAGTTGCTCCTGTGCTGTGCATGCTTGACAGTCTGGCAAATGTGTTCTGAAAATACCTAATTACATATTAGGCAGCGTGTTTTTCCTGCTTCACATAATAGGAGAATACTTTAAGAAATATCAAGCATGTAAAAGATGAAGTTTGTGTGCTTTCTCTGCCTAAAGGAATTTGAATACTTCTGCCTCAACAACCAAGATGTGAAGAAATCAGATATGGGGCTATCTTGGTCCCTCTTTCCTTTAAAAAGAAGCTTAATATTTTTTCAGTTGAGTAATTGAATAGCTTATTCTTTAATCTTGTAGGAAAACTTCGTTCTCATGAGTTCTTAATGCATATATGTGTTTAGTGCTTAACGAGTAAATGTCCATGATTCTTGATTAGGTTTAAGGCTACATACAGGATGTGGGAGCCAAGGTCCTTAAAAAGACTGTGTAAGGTGCTTAGGCCATTCTCCTTTCTAGCTGCTTTTCTAAATTCCCTTCTAAAGGGCCTCAGACTCTGTGCCAAGCCTTGGTATCTTTCTGCTGGACACTGGGTGCTTTGCCACCTAGTGGGAATTGCCAGCTTCCCCAGGAACATCTCTTGGGAGGAACAGCAGTGCTGCAGCCATTCCAGTCATGACCAAAATGCCTTCTGTTCCTTAGTGATGTCTTGTTATGACACATTCTTGTGCATCACTGAGTCCAGGTTAAGATACACCATGATGTTGTGGTCTGTTAAAAGCTGGGGACTGGGGAAAAGTTGGTTTTCCTTCATTTTCATAAGGAATGCTGGTGCAATAAGAACGTTCACTCCTAGCAGGAGAGGTAGTGGTAGTATCTTATTTAAAAATGAAGAATATACAATCTTTTAGTAGAAATTCTATGTCCATGTGATGATAATTTAGGAATAAGATCTGAGGTAGAATAAATATTTCAAGGTAGTTTCATGCAGTTTAATGGGGTGTTTTTGTAAGCAAGCAAATACTTATGCCACTGTTACTGTGATCTAATTTTTGGTCTTTAAAATTGACATATATTTGTCTTCCACTTTTGTATACTGAAGCTGGATTAATTTCTTTTTATTTCCATAGACATTACCAATATATAAAATTCTTCTGGAATGATCCATCCAGTGCTTATTTCAGTTCTTAAAGCAGTTCCTCTTCCTTAAACTGATGTGATGTGACATTACTTTTTGACTCTAGTCTCCTTGACCTTACTTTCACTAGAAGTGAAAGTGAAAAGTTTTTTTCTTTAAAACTGTTCTGTAGTTACCACTTTATCAAATCTTGTTCTTAACAAAATGTATTGGAGTGGCGTGGCTTTAGAGTGAAGAAACTGTCTACTCAGTGATACCTAAACCATGCTAGCAGCTGCTTGTTGTACTATGGATCCCAGTATGGACCAGGCTAGTTCTTAAAATACTTATATATGTTGCATTTTCTTTTCAGATTCTTTCCTAGGATCTTTCTGATAGTATTTACTTTATTTACAGTTTGGCTTCTCTGAACACAGCATTTGAAGTCTTTTTGTATTAATTACTAATTATTATTCCTGTTCTCTACTCTCTTTTTTGTCAATAGTCAAAAAATGCATATACCACATCTTTATTAATGACACCGTTGTTGGAAATACAGGACAACAGATGTAACCTGACATCAGAAAAACAGGATACAAATCCAGCAAACAAAGCAAATGCAGTAATTAAGAAGAAACTGAATGCATGTGCTACAAAAAATGTCAAAATGGAGAAAGCTCTTCAGGTCTGGATGCAAAGAATTCTGTTAGTTCTGTTAGTGGGTTAACAAAGAAATTTTGTATTGTTTTGTTTCTGTCTTGCACTAATGTCTAGAACTGATGAAACCAGTGATCCAGTTTCAGTGTTTCCATGATTCTTGTTTTTTGTAAGTTGGTTATTTTTCCACAAAGTGTTTATTCATAGCTAAGTTCTTTAAATACAACCCTGATGTTTCACACTTTATTTCAGTGAAACAAACTGATATTTCACGAAGATTTAGATATGGGAGGAAAAAAAGCAGGGTAGAGGAGACTTACAAAACAGGTTTGGGTGCGCAAGACTAGGAGTTAGAAAGCTTGACCTGGTGCAAACCAAACTTCTTTAGGACTTTAGTTTCTCACATTTGTCTGGTCTTCATAATAAGCCAAGTGGGATTCATTAAGCAGAGTTTATCCACAGGCTCTGTTTGGTAATTGTTCTTATAACAGGCCTGTTCTTTTACATCCGTATATTTTCCATACTGGTAAAACCATTGAACCTAGTTTTCCCTCTGTCCTGATCACCAGCTTTAAGAAGAGATTCTCTGACCTGACTTTTACCAATTCCCGTTTGTCCCATACTGTAGTTAATGTATAAGGTATTTTTGTCTTCTCAGAATATCTACAGCTCTATATAAATGAAAAAATTAAAAAAAAAAAACCCAAAAGATAGGAGACCTGGAGCCTGATCTTCCATATTCTGCTTAATTGCTCTAACAATGACGTTTTTAAGTAGAGAGACAACAGTATTACTTTCTGATCTTATCTTATGAGGAAGAAGAACAAAGTTCATTTAATTGTGATATTAAAATTAAAAGAAAAATTTCTTTTGCTGTGAATTACAGCAAAGGTGAATACATCTATCTGGCCCAGATGTATGGTCTTTAGAATACTTAAAAGGGGAGCTTAGTCATAGTGTACTCACAAATATTTTCATTGAACTTTTTTTTTTCCTTTTTCTCTTTCCCCAGAGAAATTCCCTCTCAGTTTTGTGGCCTCTCTAACCCCAAGTCCCTTCCATGAATCAAGTTCTGCTAAATTTACAGAGGAACTCAAACAGCTAATTTTCTTTGTGAATCAATATGTGGAACTGATCCTTTGGATCAGTGTCTAGCTCCATGTGGGAGGGAGAGGATCTTGCATTCTTCATCATGCTACAATCAGCAAGTGTCAGGTCCAGTTTGGAGCTGAAACAAATCAGCTCGAGATTCAGTACATCATGTAGGCTTTGCTTCATGGAAAAAGCACTATTGGTAGCTTAATTATTCTTCCATTCATCATTGTTATTCCCAATCCCTTTGCCATTTCTAATATATTCCCCAAAAATCTAGCCATTCTTCCACAGCTACCACTTGGTTCAGTAAAGTTCTTCACAATCTTTTTCAGCTCCCAAATAATTTTACCTTCCTTGGAGTCTCCAGACAGCTGTCAGTAATGTGTTTTTCTGCCTGTTGAACTTAGCACATTTAAAGAGGAAGATAGTCAAAGAGAAGATAACTTAATTAGCTTCCCCTTTATGTATTAATTGTTGAACTGGTTAGACTCTATTGAAGTGTGTTTTTTATTTTGTGTGTTAGAACTTGAAGCATAACCCAGATGCACTGCTGGGGAGCTGGATTAAGGGGTAGTGAGGGAGCTTTGTCAGAAGTTTTAGGTATTGTACTGTAGAACTGGATCCTTCTCAGTAAAATATAGTATTGCTAGGCTTTAATAATTTATTATTACTCTGAAGCATTGTATGAGAAATGCTCAAGTATTTTAGTTTGTTAAAAGAAACTTTTTAACAGGGTTTTATTTTATGCAGCCAAATCGTGACTGGGAGGCGGTTGTTTATGGAAAAACAGAAGACCAACTTATCATGACTGAACAAGCAAGAAGGTATCTGAGCACATACACAGCTACCAACAGCAATTCAAGGTCTCTGATACTGTGATGGTCACTGCAGCTGACAACCATCTCTTTCCATTGAAACTGAAACAATGTTGAAGGCGATTCCCCTGCCATACTTGGGAATTAAGTCTTTGAGAGAATCTGCCAAGGGAAACCTTAAAGCTACCTTAAAGCTTCCTTTCTTCTTTTGACTGACAAAGAACAGACATGAAGCTTTTGCATTCTTTCTGAAGGGATACCGCAAACAGTTCTGCAATGAATTTTTTAGATATTAAAAGAGTAACCCCCTAAAATATAAAGAAGGGTAAAATACATTGCAGTACTGACAGCATACAGTTTTTAGGTCTATTTTTCATATTTATTCTTTTGACATGCATCGCTTTTTTATCTGTTAGAGCATTTTCAATATAGAGTAGGTTTATAGGTTGTTACTGGTTTCCAAACAAGCAACATACATGACTGAATGTGCTTTTGCTTATGTAGCATTTTTCTAGTATAAAAAGAAACACAATGGAAAGGAGTACAAAGGAAGGATAGAAAGTTGCACTACTAATTTTTTTTGGTATGCTGCAAAACAGTGAAATTAACTACAGTGTTAAATATATTTATTTGCAAATGGTACTAGAAGTAGGCAGAGGGGGGTGAATTAAGTTTAGTGTAAAGCATCAGTATTTTCTTCATAAATCTCAAAATGAGATGATTGTTGAATGTATTGTACAGTATGTAGGAACAAGCAAAATTTTGTAAATTGGAAAGGAGTCTTTTTTTATAATTTATTTCCATTTCAAAGCTTAAATGTAGATATTTATATGTATGCAGGTTGTCTAGAGGCCAATGTTGTTTCCTGTTAAAACAGCTAAAATGAAAAAAGGACAAGTTTAAAATATATGAAATAGCAGAAGAATTACAGTGGTGAAGTGTAAAAATCTATACTGTGTGTTACATCTACATAAAGATTGCACTATAGCCCTAAAATCATGTTGGTCTACAACATAATTACAAGGTATTCCTGTATTATACAGCAACTGTTCCTGTACCTTGTTTAAATATATTTAGAAAGAAATGGTGGGGTCTTATATGTGACTGAGGAGTACTTTGTCCTGCATAGGAACTAAAAACTAATGCATTTTCAATATATATATTTTATTATTTTTTTTTTTAAAGAAACTTGGCACCTTGGATCTCAAAACAATTGTATCTGCACTTAACTTTGACCATTATATACTGACTAAATGTTTGAAGAGCAAAGACAACATTCTTTTATTTATGAAAAATATTTGTCCTTATTTAAAGGTATACAGGTCACAACACTTGCTTTAGTTGCCTATTTTAGGTATTTGCACTTATTTTATGTCTTTTTTTTTTGGTTTTGAAGGAATGTTTTGGTTTGCTTTTGTTGTAGAGATTTTTATGTAGTTCATTTCGAGCAAGTTATAATGGAGTGCTCTCAACAGATACTGACAGGTAAATAGAATTGTACACTGTAGTTTAGTTATTTATAATTCAAACACTCTTCCTCTCCACTCCCGGGTGTGCTGCTACAGATCGTGGCAGAATCGGCTTGCTGCTATGAGAGATGGAAAGAGCGAGCATCATATGCACTGTATGTAAAATTACATGATGTCAGGTTCTCTAGTTAACTTTATGAGATCAACCAGTACTATGCAGGGTGTGGAAAGTGTTCCTAACACTTTAATATCAAAGATGGTAGAGAAGAATTAATTAACAGAGAATTTTAACGTGTGGTGAGCGGCACAAGGAAGGTAATGGGTTCTTAAACTTTTTTAAAGCATCTCAAAGCTTATACAATCCTTGTTTTTATGAGCTTTTTGATATTGGCTCTGATAGGAGTAGGCACAAACATTTTTAGCAATTTTTAATTCACATCAAAATTTTAAGGGGGGCGGGAATCCTATTATAAGCAAGGGATCAGAAAATGCCCATCATGCCAGGATTACTCCTCACCTAGCAAGATTTAGAGGAGTCAATTGGAATTCTTGGCAGTACTAGATTTAGGTGTGCATTACCAGAATGGATTTAACAGCAACATGTAATGCTGGAGACAGCATTTAATTCACAAACAATGAAATCAGACATTAAGACAGAATGACTATCTAGAATCTGGATGGTATATTGAAGTAGAAATGGTATCATCAAAGCTACCTATACCAAGTTTAAGCATAGATTTATGGTAAGTAGTAATAATTTGTGTTGGTATTGGTTGGATCGTTTAGTTAACTCCTACTTTGTTGCTTTAGCAGGAAGGTTTTAATCTTTCATATGTCAGGCATCTTATTACTTTTTGAATGTTGTGTGCATTTGCATTTCTTTCAGTTTATAGGTAAATTGTACATGCAGCAGCCAAACTTGCATGAAACCTAAATACATATTACACCATATTTTTGTTCTAAGGTTTGACATAACGTGCAACAAATGCCTTGTTTATCTTAGTTTTTGTTGTACTACAAACTTTTCTTTTATGTAAGAGAATCTCACAATACAGACCGCGTTAACGTCAGAAATAAAGCATCTATGTACCAGGTTACTGTGAGTGTCTTTTCTTTGAAAACTGTAACACTCAGTGCTCATTAAAGCAACATGTATGTATGTGTGTAAGAGACCTGTGTTTTCTGGACTGGGCAGAGACAGCAGATGTAGAAATCAGTGGGTTACACATCAGGATGGAGTCCCTTGGCAGTACCTGCTTCGATCCAACCTGCATGTAAGCCTACTTGTATCTGATTGGTTATCAGTTCATATTTGTCTCTCAAAGCTGTAACACAAATTTTTATGTATAGAAGACAATTTGAGGAATGAATGCTGATAGAGTAAAGCTTTTGTTACATTCCTTTCATTTGTAGGATAGAAGTATTTTAGTATATATACCTGAGTCTTGGGAGGTAAATGCAAGTGTAAGCTGTGCAGTATGATTTTATTTTTTTCTTCCCATAAGTACTCACAAACGTATTAATCTGAGATAGTGTTAAACTCTCTTATTTTGATAGAAACATGGGCGTTCAATGCAAAATTTCCATTTCCGTTCCCAGTTTTGTGACAATAAATTACAATTAAGGTAATCTGTTGAAGGAAAGGGACTAGAGGGACTAACATGAACCAGTTCTTCAGAAATAGGTCCTGGTAATTTGTGTCATCTAGCTTTAAGCTGTATGAGCAAACTCTTGACTGTTACAGGGGCTTTTCTGGGGATTTGGCTGTCATAGCCACTGTATGAGTAACCTGCAGACATGCTCACGTTTGTTTGCAAGTGAAGTTTTCCATCACTTGGGACACGTGATGTGGACTGACCAGAGCTTTTGTTTGTGTCATGACTGGCTGCTGATGTCTGAAATGGGGGTGAAATGTAGGTAGAGGAAAGCAAAGTCTAATGATGTAGCCAGTTCATTTTTCTGTATTGACTTTTTTCAGTGAAACAAAGTAGAGCAGATGCACAGCCAGTAAGGCAGGTTTGGCAGGAAGTACAATCCCAAGTTTTATTATATGAAAACTCTGGAAGCTTTTCTTATAGGTCTGACTTTCACTTGGAAGAAATGGTCTTTAAGGAATTGATTGGTGAGAATAATCCCAGTTCCTACTGCTGTTAATCAGATTTTACATGTGAATGACTCAAATAGATTTGCACCAAGCTAAAACGGATCCAATGCTGTGAGTGAATCAAGCTTTGTGAAATAAGGTTTTTAACACTGAATATTAATGGACCAAGGTTGTACCATACCTGCGACCAAGACACGCAATGCCAACAACAAAAATTTTGAAACTTAAATTGATTCTTGCATTTGGTTTTGTGACAAAGTTCTGAAAAATGTTCAGTACCTAAGCAGAAAATACACTGATGTCTTCTAGTGCTACACATCATTTAATTTCTTTTCATAAGTTTCCTTGACGTTGGATAAGCTGAAGCTTTACAGGCTTAAATGCTTACTTTCATGAGGAAGCTGTGGATTACTGTTTCTGAGCCAGCAGAGCCAAAAGATTGGTCCCTCTTGAAGCTGCAGCATACTGGTGTGTGTGGCTTCCCCTGAAGACAGGCGGCTTATCCCTCGAGTGAGTTGGATTCTTGCCCTGCAGCTGAAGGGAACAATGGGATCCTTGTAGTTCTGCTAGCCTGTGTTGGAAGAACAGGTAAGCTTTGGATGTTTATACACAATCTTACATTTTTGTATGAAGCAAAAATCCAAATGCTCATACTCACTGTATCACCTTAATAAAGAAACGGCAGTAGCGCAGCTTCTGTTTGCATCTTGGAGTAAGAGATGTGCAATATGGCATTCTTCAGTTTCAGCTTCTGTTGGTAGTGTGGTTTTCTTTCTTAATTTAATTTTCTCTTCATTGCTGTGTGTGTTTTTTTGTGAGGTACAGAACTGAAAGGAGCCTTCTGGCAGTGCCCACTCTTGGGCTGTATCACCCCAGTGATGCAGTTGCTATTGCAATGGGAGTTCCGTCTACCTGCTACTACGTTTTACAGAAATTTTGGGTTCTAATTTGGGTTTATTTTTAGAGTCCTCTGGATTATCTACCTGACCTCTGATTTCCTGTGTCATCACACCCTCTGATTACAGAGAGAATGGATGTTAATGGCCTTAGTCCAAGCAAGATGGGAATAGGCTGTGTATTGGCTGGCAGTGATGGACACATGTGACTGTCCTGTCATAGTCTGAGGGGAAGGGGTGCTTTTCTCTTTCGGGGAGGGAGAATTCTGTTTACTCAGCATTTACTTCCTTGACCAGTTACTTGGTCATAGTTACTTCTTGTAAAAGTGATGCTTGGTGGTTGCACAACCATCAGAACTTCAGAGTACCCCTTATAGTGTTGTGCCCTCTGCTTGGAAATGGTCTGTCCCATAGGTTGAGGAATATTTGCTCAGCTTTCTGAGGGTGTCAGGTTCATAAACCAGCACGCATTAAATATAAAACCAATTAAAAAATTATCAATAGGACATACCAGTAGAGCAGACAAAGAAAAGTCAGAGGAAAGTGCTTATTGAAGACTGCTCATACGCAGTGATACAAAATATCTCAAAAGCCTCGTAGGAACTGTCTGAACAGCGTGAGCTATGCCTATGCGTTAGGTGGAAAGACGGAGTTTGGAAGAGGAGCCAGCTTTGTCCACCGGAGCAGCTAAGCGTGTGCTTCCACGTATGTGTAGGGATGAGTCGGCTTGCGCTCGGCTCAAAGCGGAGTGGTGTGCGGGCGGACAGCGTCCTTGTTTGCCGACTTCTCACGCTGCAAAGTGAATGTTTGTGGCAACTCGGTGTCCAAGAGGACTCGCCCCGGCACCGGGGCTGGGGCTGCGCCGCGCAGCGAAAGGGAAGCGTGAGCCGTGCTGAGCGGGGCGAATAGCCGGATCAGTCAGCCGCCGGCAATTTACAAATGAATGCCACGTTCTCCTCAGCCATACGGAAACGGGATCAGCGGTGTCTGGAGGGCCCGTGTCACCAGAAGTAGGCCAGTTTGTGCGTCGTCCTGCGCTGGCAAACGGCCAGGCTTTGTGTGCTCCAGACACCAGATGGGAAGCAATTATGAGTGTGACAAGCGGGTCATCTGGCAGACACTCTGTGGACCTGCTGCTGCATAATTTTTGGCGGGAAGAGG
>VZSE01011076.1:0-24721 GCA_013398275.1 Promerops cafer | reverse complement strand
TTTTTCCCCCCCCCCCCCCCCCCCCCCCCTTTTTTTTTTTGGTTTGTTTTTGTTGTTGGTTTGTTGTTTTTGTTGGGTTGTTTTTTTTTTGGTTATTGTTCATGCAGCATCTCCTTTAGCAAACTTTCGGTGACTGGGTATGGAGCATCCTGTGTTTGCTGAGCTGATGCTCCTTTTGTGCCTTGTGGTGAGCACTCTGGAGTGCAAGCATTTTCCCCTGGGCCAAGTTAAGCGATGGTTATGCTTGTGTTTGTACATTGTGTAGTTTGTAAACACTGGCCTGCAGTGCTGGCACGGGTGTTTTAGACACTTGGCCAGCCAAGCTGGGGCAGAAGAGTTCCAGCGCAGAACATGAGAATGAGGGAGCCTGGAAGTTCCTGCAGCATGGACCTGGTTGTCCAACAGTGAGAGAGAAATTTCCAGTCTCCCTGTAGGGCCAGGTGGAGGGGGTGGACCTTTTGGCAGCTGGGGCCAACATGGGACCTCATTGGTTTGTCCTTTGACCATAGTCACTGGCCTGTGAAAGAGGAGTTTTGCGAACAGGGACAAATCAGCTTAGCTGGCTCCAGCTGAGTGTGACAATGCAGCCCCTCGGCTAAGAGCCTGTTGCTAATTGCATTGGGCAAATGTGCAAAACATATTACATCTTCCATTGCTTTTGTCTGTCTGGTGGGGGAAAATGGCAAACATGGCCTGGGTCACCTGAGGTCACCCTTTTCAGGGCACAGTTGAGGCGGCAAAAGTCCAAACAGGCACAGGGGCTCCATAGGTCCTGGCCCTGGAGAGGAGAGCTGTGGCTGGCTGGCAGCAGATGCCTCTCTCCCTGCAGAGCTCCTGAGGAGCTTGGTGACAACGTGTGGCATCTGACTCCCTCCCTCAGCAATGGCTCAGGAGCAAACATGGGTATTAACAACATGTCAGGGAGAGTTTCTCTTCACCTAAATTGCTCCCATCTCACGCTTATAGTGAATGGACTTCAACCACGTGTCTGTAAATAGCTGCAGAATTTCAATCCTCTGAAAATCACGTTCAGTAGAACTTTTAAGTCTGGAGCCTCAGTTCAGCTCGTGACAGACACAGTCAGCTATTTTATGGATGGTCCTGTGCAGGGCTGAAAGTTGGAATCAATGATCCTTGTGGGACCCCTTCAACTCAGGACATTCTGCGGTTCTGTAAAGTTTCCTGCTGGTAAACATTTGCCCAGGAGTCATCAGGGTCTGTGTTTATAACCCAGCCTGGCCCTGTATAGGTTAGCATTGAGTTCCTTGCCCTTGGGGAAGGCAGGAATAAGCATGCATGTTTCTCTCCTTTCCAGGTTTAAATGAGCAGGTAACAGCAAAGTAAGAAGAGAAATGTTGCCCTGAAGAGAATTAGTGGTTGCAAGCACAATTTCAGGGAAGAAGCACCTGCAGCCTCTAATCCTGTTCGCCTTTCCCAAGGTTTGGTGCCAGGCTCTGTGATAAGGGGGGTGTGAGCACCCCAGTTCCAGCCCAGCTCCCTGCCCCATAGCAGCTCAGCTCTGCAGGTGGACAAGCACTGGATCTGGCTGTCAGCAGCAGTACCTCATCCTTCTATGTCCTTTAAAGTTTACTGCGAGAGACTGCTTGCATTCATAGCAAAGGCATGCCCTGCAAAGGTGCTTGGAGACAGCTCTGCTTAAACAGTCAAAAATGAAAATAATTAAAAATGTTGAAAAAATTCACCATGATTGTGCAAGGTCTGACTATGGCAGGATGGGAGAAAAAGATAATGCTGATTTAGTTGAAATCTGTAGAGCTAAGTAAGCAGGACCACCTCAAGTGCTAGCACATCTGTGTGTCTACTGAGTGTTGATATTAGATGTCATGAAGTTTGGAGCTGAATCCACATGCACATACCCTTAAAGTTCAGGTGGTAGCTGGACCAAAGCACTTGTCATTGTACCCTGGTAACTTTTTTTCCCATTAGGCTTTATTTTTATTTTTTAAATTTAAATTTTTAAATTTTATTTCATTTTTAATTTAAAACCTGAGAGATCATTTGGGAGATGTTTTTATGTGTAATGACTGGGGACAGAATATCTTCAGGTGGAATTTTTTGCAATTTTTTGTCTCACAAAGAGTGTGATGGTAGGATAGAAGTGACTACATTGTAGCATAATGCTTATGGACCACAGGTTTTTTTCTGTGCATAACCCAGAACAAAAAGTCTTTCTGGCTCTTTACAGAACATGAATGAAGCTATTGGCTATCGATTTACTTAAGCAATATGACAGCTGCAAAGCAGGCAGAACACAGATCTTGGAGGGAAGAAAGGACTTCAGACTCCTCAATAGCTTTACTCTATAGCAGTGACCTTCATTTGCTCGGTTAGTTGCCAGACTTGTTTCCTTGCTGTAACCTTATACCTAGCAGCACTCAGCCAGTGATGCTAAAAACTCTGGGTTTGAGGGAGCAAGGATGGGTTTGGTTCTGAAAGTCTGGTGAAGGTTTGAAATGAGCAGGGGAGGTGAGGGACACAGGCATTGCCCCGACTCTGTGCTGCTCAGTCAGTCCCACAGGCACACAGGTGCTCTGACAGACCTGGCCTGGAGCCTGTGCAGGGGGAAACTCAAAAATATTTAGTTTTTACTTTTTAAAGTGGTTGAAATCCACACCTGGATGCCTTATAGCACTGGAAGATGTTGATGTATTTGCGGGAATATTTTTCTTATCACATTGCGCAGTGTGAAATGTTTTCCGTGAGGAATTTTAATTACCAGAGCATGCACTGAGAACTAGCTGAGGTTTGTGCCACCTAAATAAAACCTAATCAGAGACTCACAGCCAGCTGTTCATGAGGGTGCAGACACAAGGGCTGGTTTTGACGTGCTGTCCCTGCCTTGCAGCATGTGGCACACGAGCAACCCTGGTGTCCTGAGGTGTAGTGCTGCCCTTGGGTCACAGTGCACAACCAGTCTGGGGTCTTGGTGACAGGCAGCCTCTTACTCAGCTGTGTGCAGACTAAGGTGACCTGTGTCCAGCTATCCTGGATGTTTATGGAATAGCAATAGAATAACTTTGCATAACACTCTTTCCAACATATGATGGAAGTCCTTTTGTTTCCCAGTGTGTGGCATCAGCCAGGACTCCGTGCCTGCACTGGTTATCAAGGTGCAGGAACTTGGATAATAGCTGTGTGCATTTGCCCTGATTAGATGGACGTTGTGCTATTTCCTCATGGGAAATGAAAGGAAATAAAGCAGTTGCTTTTGCAGTGGGTGATGGTGGGATGTGGTAGGGTTGTTGGCTGGGAGAGGGTGAAGCCAGATGTCCCCTGGCTCGGTGCCCCAGCAGGACACTGCTACACTGTCATTTGGGAGCGGGTGTTGAGCCACAGGGGAAAGTGTGTGTGTGTGGCAGTGGGTGGTTTTGTACACCACCTACCCTCTATGTAGCAAGTGTGAGCAAGATCTCCTTGATCATGTGAAGTGTTTCTCTGTAAGGCAGCTGTTGTGGCCTGCGTTGCAGAGGGCTGTTGTAGGGCTCATGCATGTGCTACTTGCTCTCTGAAATAATCTGCTTAAACTAACAGCCCTCCAGATGGGAGCACAACTAGATGAAGAGGAGATTATTTGGGAGTTTCCCTTCTGTTGTGGGTTCTGTGGAAGAACTACTAAAGGGGTTTTGGTGCTGACCTGATGATTTCTGGGGACAAAAGTGACCTGACTATTGCATAAAACTGGCTCCATAATCTCATTTATTTCTAACTTCACCCCAAACACATGTTAAATAATCTATTACGGTGCATCAAAAAAGAGATTAGAGGGCAGAGGGCTTTTTAGCCTTTGTCAGATCCTGGAAAATGGAAGTGTTCAAGTTGCCTTGAGTTCTTTCCAAAAATATTGCTCCTCATGGGAAGTGTCAGGTCAAAAACTGTGAGCAACTAAACACAGGCGGTGCTGAAGTTTGCACTGCTGGGTCCCTTTTGTGAAGGCAAGTGTTGTCCTCTGGCATGAAGTGAGCCCCCTCCTCTGGAGGCTGTGGAGAGGGCTTCCATGGCAGCAGGGCACAGTCCCAGAAGTTAGGACTGGTCAGAACTTCCTTCAGCATTTTGACGACTGCATCATGTGCTGGCTTTGTGTTTCAGGTGAACTACTGAAAACTGAACAGTCCATGGGCTGTCAGGAGCTGTGTGTTAACTCAGCCTGTTCTGTCTGAGTTTTGAAACTTACTTTTCTCCATTTTATATTAACAGTAATTGAAGTTTTCAGCTCAGTGGCTGTGATGCAATTCTGTGACTTTATAAGTATGTGTAGGTTTGTGACAGCAGAGCAGTCTTGTATCCTATTTTTAGGCACTTGGATTAGCTGGAGTAGATTTTTATTTTGTTGATGTCTGCTTTTACTGAGCCTTTAAATGTCTTGCAGAACAGCAATTTGCAAGCTTGTTAATACCAGCACTCTCCTGAGAGAAATGCAGGCACTATGAGTAAGAAGATAGTGGTGCCAGCTAGGTTAGCTGGTGACATAGGGAGAGATATGAAGATGGAGCCTGTGTCTGAGGAAAGCAGCATTTACCTCTCCACACCTGGGTGGTTGCCTGCCTCTCCTCTCCGTTAGAGGATACCCAGAAAGGAAGGGCAGGGATTTCCCACCCACTGGGAAGAGCATCCACTACCCTCCCACATCTCTGCAGGGTTTCTGCAGAGTGATGCACCCCAAAACCTGGGTATGGACCTAGACAATCCAGTGGGGTGAGCTGAAGGCTGAGAAAATCTGTGAAGCTGACTTGGTGTCAGAGCCATGCTCTGTGTCAGGACAATGCTGGTGTGTGATGTTTGCACTGGTAATTCACACAATACTCCAGATGCCTGCTGGGGGCTGCTGTGTAGTGGCAAGGCTGCTGTAAGCCAGCTGTTCATAGCTAAAACCAAGAGTTGTGTCAATAAGTAATTTCTCTTGCTTTTGCACAAAGGTTGTTATCAGCTGGAACGTGCAGTCTTCCTCTTTACCCTGCTATCTGTACAGAGCTGCTGGTGCCAGCTTCAGCAACTGGACTGGGTGAGGAATGGTTTATCTGACCCTTTATTGATGGGCCTGAGGCTGCTGACCCCCACAATCCTTGGATTCAGAGTGTTTCCACCTCTACTGATAATTCTGGTGAAGTTTTCATTACATGAGAGTCTCCAGCCCAGCAACAGGAATGTATTTTTAACCCTGGGAGGTTAAGCTGAGGGCATGGGCTGCAGAGAGGCCCTTGATGTGTCCAGCTGCTGTGGCTGGTGTGCAAATGGGGCCAGAACCTGTTCCACATGTTTGCTACAACAAATGTGTGAGCACAGCATTGATCTGCCCTCCCTGGCATGAGGAGATATGGGGGACTGGCTGTGGCATGGCTGGGAATGTCATGAGCCACAGAGGAAGGCAGAATGGGCCGAGTCCTTGTGCTCCACGGGGTCCCTGGGAAGGGCCTGCATGGCTGTTTCCCACTCCTTACCCACAGGGAGGATTGATGTGGGCAAGACGGGTGCTGGAGTGGTGGCAACCAGACCGTACCTGTTTGGCACAGCTGGGGTCACTCTCCTGTCACACAGTCTCATTTCTTTAGGCAGTGAAGATCAGGGAAGGACGGGAGGCACTGCCTGAGGCACTGCACAGCACTGAACATCTCTGCTTTCCACATGGAGACTCTGTGTCTGGTGAGAGCCTTGTGCCAGGCTCCAAAACAGCCTCACAGCCAGAGTGCATTGGTCAGGTGTCAGCTGAGGTGTGTGCAGTAGTCACAAACAAAAGGTCCCCTTCCAACCCTGCGTGATGGATTACAGCAACCTTCATCCACAGCCTTGCCTGCCCCACATCAGCTTTGCATAGACCTTTGTCTTTGCTGCATGTGGCTGGTGCACTGAGGCACAAAAGCCCAGCTGTCAGCTGCTGGGAATGTCCATGTCAAAGGGTTTGTCCATGGAGGAAAATTATTTGAGGCTTATTTATTATTCTTTTTTTTCTTTCCCCTAGAATATTTGTCTCTTCAGCTAATGGGATGACCCACTTCCAGTACGTTGTTGTCAGCTAAATAACTTGGTATTTCTATTTGTAGATGATTTTAAAAAATTGTTAGCCAGGCTAGGATTTTTATATATTGCAATTGAGACTAAATAAATAGACATTGTAAGAGTATGAATGCTGATGAACACCGTTTATAAGAGTTCATCAGAGATAAGTAATGTGAAACCCGATCCAGACTATAAGTGTCCAGTTCTGGGGCCCTGCTACATAAGAAAGATTTGGATGTGCTGGGGCAAGCCCAGAGGAGGGTCATGAAGATGCTCAGAGGGCTGGAGCACCTCTCCTATGGAAAGAGAATGAGAGAGTTGGGGCTGCTCAGCCTGGAGAAGCAAAGGCTCCTAGGACATTAGAGCAGCATTCCAGTACCTAAAGGGAGCTTCAAGAGAGCTGGAAAGGGACTTTTGACAAGGGTATGTGCAGCTAGGACAACAGGGAATGACTTTAAACTGAAACGGGGTGGGTTTAGATTAGATATTAGGAAGAGATTCTTTACTGTGGAGATAGTGAGGCACTGAACAGATTGCTCAGGGAGGTTGTGGATGCCCCATCCCCTGAAGAGTTCAAAGTCAGTCTGGCTTTTAGCAAGCTGGTCTAGTGGAAGGTGTCCCTGGCCATGACAGGGGCTTGGAACCAGATGATCTTTAAGGTCACTGCCGAAGTGGGCTGTAATTTCTGAAGTTTTTTCTGTGTGTCTTGTGGTCCTTTGTCACTAAGACAACGCCTCTGATGAGGAGGCTGTTGTTTCCTGAGCCCCACCTTTGCTTGTGCTGGCACATCCCATGCAGAGCATCTGATTTCACAGCATCAGCTCCTGACATGGCTGCGCCCAGGGCTCGCTTCACCCAAAAGTGCCTCGTCAGACACAGGGGTGAAGAACTCTGCATGCTGCAGGGGCCTTTGCATGTCTCTTCTGCTTTTTGGTCCAGTGAACCCCATCCTCCTCAAAAAAGGGAGCATCAGACAAATAGATGGTGTGCTACCTCTTGCTGTTTCACTGCTATGCAAAACGTGACGGCTCAGTAGGGAAATATCAGTCTAAAATAAAGCAGAGTCAAATATTAGGCAGGTGAATCTGCAGGACAGGAGGTCTGATGTGGTGAAACACCTGGCTGGGACTGGGGGTTGCCAGCAAGAGTCTGCATTGATCTGCCACCTTTGGGTCAGCTGTGAGGCCTTGTACTACTCCACAGGGAGCAGTTCATTAATTAAAGGCTGTTAAATATGATGTCTCTTTTAGTAGGGACCCCAGCCTGATGGCTAAGTTGAGGCTCATTATTCGCACTGCTTCCATTTCATCCTGAATTGTCCCCCTTTGATCTAAACTCCTGGGGTTTTCTGGGCCTTCATCTCACTGAATTAAATATTCAATTCCTTTTTTTTCCTTCTAAATACTTCAGTTTTTATATTAGTGATTTGTGTGCCCATATATTTGAATAAGAGTTCTGCCACTTAAAAGAAGTTTTGAATACCACATAGCTTAGGGTTAGGGTTGAGAGAGTCAAAGAGCCTACAGCTCCATGAGCACTGGGGCTGGAAAAGGGATGTCAAGGTGATCCCAGCAGGGCCCCAGTATTGCTGCTCCTACATCTTTTTAATCTGGACCACCCGTGGGCATGGGGACCTCCGCCCCAGTGACAAGATGCCCTGAGGGTTAGGTTTAGGCTTCAGAGATCTACAGAGCCTACAGCTCCAGGGACTTTGGCACTCAAAAAGGCATTACAAGGGCATTAGGGCAGGGTGCCACCATTGCCATCTCCACACTCTTTAATCTGTGCCATCTATGGCAATGAGGACCTCTGGCCCAGTTGCAAGCTGCCATTAGGGTTAGGCTTAGGGTTAGGGTTGAGAGAGTCAAAGAGCCTACAGCTCCAGGAGCACTGGGGCTGGAAAAGGCATGCCAAGGTGATCACAGCAGTACCTGAGAATTGCTGCTCATATGTCTTGCTAATCTGGACCACCTGATTTATTCTGAGGATTTCACGCAGGATTCTTGCCCGTGCCAATCGGGTTTGGGAGCATGAGTGGGAGCGCGCACTCATGAGAGACAATTTGATCACAAGGTTGGCAGAAGGGAATCTCTACAAACTGAGGGATGGTTTCCCCTGGACAAGTTAGAAGAGGTGGTATTACAATGGCTGGACAAAATGTCTGAGAAACCAAGGGCAGAGAAATGTAATATGAGCCTGAGCACACCCCCTTTAATCAACACAGGCAGGGAAGAAAGTGTGCTAAACAAAATAGGCAAACTGAAAGCTCTGCTTCCTTTAGGTGTGCAGGGGAGCAGCAGCTCGATTTATGTTGGACAGCTCACTGATAATGGAAATGGAGACTTCCACTGATGGTAGCCCCCGACCCACAAACAAATTACTAACATTTTTACTGGGCACTGGGGCTCAGTTATCAGCCCTGACTGAACAAGATGCCACCACTTGAGGAGCTGTCCCATCCAAATGGCCCTTGCTTGTAGTGAATGTTTTGGGGGTGTCACAACCAGTAACTACCACTGCAGTTAGTCTTATGTTACTGGGAGAAGAAGCTACCATAACTGTTACTATGGCAACAGGGGACTTACTTTTGAGTTTACTGGGACTGGATGTTTTTTAAAAGAGAGAACTTGGCATGACAATCTGGGGTGCCAGGGGTTCTTTGGAACCACCAACCACCAAGTTAGACTGTTGCAGATGGCCCCAAATCTTCCCCCTTCAAAACTAAAAAATGTCAAACGCTATTGACTGCCCTTGGGGGCCTGGGAGGGAATTGTCCCAGTCCTAGAGGACTTGAAAAAATGGAAAATTGTTATCCCCACTCACTCAGCTGCCAGTTGCCCTGTGTGGCCAGTGTGAAAACCAAATGATAAGTGGAGATTAACTGTAGACTACTGCCACCTCAGTGCTGACACAGGCACCTTACCAGCAGCTGCTCCAAACATCATTGAGCTCACAGCCACCATCCAGGAACAGGCACACAGGGTCATGACCACTACTGATATTAAAGACTTGTTTTGTATGGGGCCATTGCAGCGAGGGGATCAACATTAGTTTGCCTTTGTGTATGAGGGCAACCATACAGGGCTTCCTCAGGGGTACAAGCATTCACCCACCTTAGCTCACCACGTGCTGGCAAAGAATTGGAAAAGATACCAGTGGAAGAGGGAGTGAAAGTTTACCAGTACATTAATGATATACTCACAGGAGGTAATCAGAAGCAGGAGATTGGGACTACCCAGAATAACATCATTACTCACCTCGAAGGTTCAGGGTTTAGCTGCTCACTTGTGAATCATCTCTAGAGATAATGCTGAGATTCTAAAAACTTCGCATAGATAATTGTGTCTCTTTGACATCTGTGTTGTTTGTAGAGTTTTTATCAGGAGTCTCATCTGAGAAATCTGACTTGTTTCAATTTTTTGTGTGCAAGTTCTGATATTGCAACTTTTCTGACTGGGTAACTTACAGAAGTAAAATTATTCTGCTGATGTCAATGTTTGAGTTTAAATATTTTCTGTATAAAGTGTGTGGTATTCCCTCAAATAGTGATCTGTCTGTGATTGACTCTTCTGGCAACCCTGTTTGCTACAGGACCTGTAAAGTGAGAGCAAAAGGGGAAGAAAGGCGAGCAAAGCATATCTGAGGTGTTTTTTTTTCATGCATCGGTAGGAATCATTTATTAGCCTAGCCTAAATTCACTACAGTTTATTTAAATAAAGTGGTATGCAAAATAATTATGCATATTTTAGGGAGTAGCTCTATCACAAAGATGGTTTTGAAATGGTGGAGAGAAATTAGAAACCTTTTTCTGGGGGGGGGAAATGAAATATAAATGGCTGTAAGTGGGATGGATGGTCATCATGCAGTCTCTTTCTGTCAGATCAGTGCCCTAGTCAGTCTCTAGTTCTGGGGAACAGCAAATTATAAATTGACATGAAACATGCCTGAAAAATGTGTCTTCTCACAGATGTTATAAATTATGACAACAGGCTTGTGACTAGTAGTGCCAGAGGCAATGCTTTTGGCTGGACAATTAACAACTTCTGTCTTTGGTGGAAAAATGGTAAAAAAATGGTAAAGTTCACTTATTTTTGTAATCACTGAAAAATTTCACATTTTTCTGATGGTATGCTGGAGTCAGCCTAATGCAGCTTTCTGCACAGCTTCATCTGGAAAATATGTTGCACATCCACATCCTCTTCCATACTCATGCTGGTATTTTTAATGCATAACTAAAGATCAGGTATTCACAGATGAATTCCCAGCAGAGGCCAGGTCCTGGAAAAAAATCTGTGGCAGCTCCTGTGGTGTGGACATTCCCTGGCTGCTCATACAAAATGTAGATGGTGTCTGTAATGGAAGAACCAGAAATGTGACAGCTTTTCACCAGAGCTGTCTGACTATGGGCAGTGTGGCAGGCAGGGAAAAAGTCATCCTCTAATGGAGAGCTGTGAAGTCTGGGTTGATGGACCATGCCCACACCATAAGCTTTTTTCCTTACATCCTGAATTCTTTCCACTTGCAGTCCTGAGTCACCTTCCCTAGGCTGGGCCCCTGTGGTCCTGTGCCATCCACCTCAGGTTGGGCCGTGGTTCAGCAGGGGCTCTCCAAAATCAGGGTTGTGTTTGAGGTAAGTTCAGTGACTTTGTTGACAACTGAATTGGCTTTCTTCTCTACCAGAGCCTTAAATCCCTTTCAGGAGTCTCTGTCTTGGCACTCTTATTTGATGGGAGTGATGTGACGCACATGTCCTGTCTGGGATGTAATTGAGGTCAGGTGTGTAAAGGTGTATTTGATTTCTAACTGCTGACAGTGCCAGGGCTTTTCTCTGCACATCTGATAACAAAATGGTTCTATCACCTGTACAATACCGGAGCTGTTCACAAATACACTTTCAGGCTGTGGAGAACAAAGTTCATGTTCTTTGCTATCAGGGGCTCACCTTTTTTCAGTACCATACACCCTCCTTTACTTCCCACTTAATGCTTCCCAAAAACTCCTAAGTCTCTGAGACCCGTATGTAATCACATGCTACTTGTTTATTTTGTTGTTTGTTTTTTTTTTTTAAAGAATAGAACATACTTTTAAATCAATAAAGTAAGTATCTACTGCAATACAAAAAATCTCCACCGCAGTTTCTGGAATACAAGGAAATTAAATATGCTTCTTGTAAATAGCTCCTTCTCTTGTAGATCCAAATTATAAATAAATAAATAAGACAAGCATAAATACACATGTCAAGATACAGCAATTATTAAGAAGAAATATTAATCATCTCCGCCTCCATCCTCATACTGCTCAACGCTATTAGTTAACAAATTAAATACTACTGCTACAATGCAACTTCCTTGACAAGCAAAACTCTTGCTGCCCTGGACTGTGTTTGAATACTTTATGGGCCATGTTAACTACAAGGGCAGATACCACAAATGTTCCCTCTCTTAATTACACCTAATTCAGTAAATGGACTTTTCCCGGTGTTTGTCCATCATCCTTGTTTTCCCTTTGTTTAGGAAGTGAGACCAAAAAAGGGAAGCAGTGATTGGTCTTCTCCCTAGTCTTTGAATGGATGTACTGCTGTGCAAGGGAGCAGTCCCACTGAATTTACTAGGTTTACCTACATGTGTAAAAATACATATATGGGTTTCTGGCAGGAGTTCTATGGGCTGAGGAGGGGGCTGATTTGTGGTTAGTGATATTCGTAAAAAGTGTTTCAGGAAACTCTTGACCATGACTCCAGCTTGATTCAGTCATAGAGGACCTGATGTTGGCGGGGTCAGGGTGCTCAGACTATTGTGCAGGATCCGTGTGCCAGGCTCTAATTTAAAGGTGGGGTGGACCCCTGTGAGAAATCTCTCACAGGGAACTGTTCAGGCGTGCAGCCTTCAGTGGGTGTCAGCGTTGCTCTCTCATGCCAGGGCAGAGAACACATGGTCGATTCTGGGTCACCACTGCCAGCACATGGTTCACAAGGAACTGTGTTCTCCTTCTTTCCCAGGAGCAAGAAAAAAAAGCAGGAGAGCAGATCATCCCGGTCTTGGGCTGCTGGGCCACAGAAGGACTTCTACCTTTGCTAATGAGGAGGGAGAGTCTGTGTGGCTTCAAGGCGCAAAGTTTTGCTCTGGCCAGTGGTGCACCTCTGACGGAGGAGCCTGTGACTGAAGCAGTGATTGACAGCTGAACAGGAGGGCTAACAGAGGTGTTTCATGAAGGTGTAGTGCCTCTCTCTCCTTGGCACTCTGGACTGACTTGGCTCTAGAAGTATGAAAAGCCTCAGTACCTTTTTAAGTAAGAACTTCCATCCCCATCCTACTACCATTTCCACCATGCCCAGCCCTAAATAGATTTTCGCTGTTGCCCTCCTTGCAGCCATCAGGACCATATGCTCTGTGAAGCTACTGGGCTGCTCCATTTGTTTTCCCATTCCATGAACTTTGGTTGCTCAGGCTGTCAAGCTGCAAACCTCTCCTGTGTGCTGCTCAACCCAAAGCCAATAGTCCTGGCTGTCTTTCCCTCCCATCCAGGTGGTCCCTTGGTACTCCTGAGCTGGTGACCCCTGACCAGGGCCAGCTGCCCCTCACTACTGTGGTGTTGTCTGTGATGGCATCTCTGCATTTCACTGCACTGGCTGCAGGCAAGCAAGTTTCAGATGGGAGCTCCTTCCCCCTGCTGCTGTCACAGAGTTACACCTTTATTTTTAATTTACGCTTTGGTGCATTGGCAGTTAGATTAGAGGTCATCGTTACTACAAACAACAGGAGATACGCCTCCTCCAACTTTAAATATAAAGTTCTGTATTTATGGAAACCAGTGTTTTTGATAGCACTAGGAGAGCACTCACAGAAGGCAAGTACTGCTCATGACTAATACAATATTGTCCATAACAGTGGTGAAAACTTTTTTTGTAAAACTGTTTTGTTCTTTTTGAGAGAAAAACTGAAGAGGACCTGACCATCAATTTCTAAACTGAAAAAAAAAAAAGAGAAAACTTTTTAAAGCAAATACCATTAAATCCATCTATTCATAAGCACTCATAAGGTCTCTTACATGCAAATATCTTCTACTTAGTCATCTAGTTGCACCATTAACATACTTTCCTTCCTCCTAGTATTTTGTGCACTTAATGTCATATCCTCTACCACATGGGTAGAGGGTAAATTGCTGACTAGCATTTCACTTATAAGAAGGTTCTACAGCAGAAAGTGTCCCTTGAGCTTACCCTGTTACTCATAGTTTCATCTGGGAGGACACCTTAAAATGCAAAGCACTTGTCACATAGCAAAGTTTGGTACACATGTTTGCAAACTTGCTCAGTTCTGGCCCATTGTTTTAGAATTTTTACATCTTTTACTCCTGCCTTGAAACATCAAAACTGAAGGAAAAGAGATGTTTAGCATGTGTCATTCAGCCAAGCATATCACAAGATGAGGTTTTAATCTCATGATATGAGAGGGGAAAGATGACAAGCAGTGGTGCAAGAAAATCCCTGGGATTTAATGGCACTCTGTAATCAACCTGTTGCCTTGCAGGAATACACAAACCTCTTCATAGGCTTCTCTTCTTGCAAGTCCGAGCTCATTCAGACAGGACATAGAAAATGCTGGGTGGGTCAGCAGTAGTCTCAGCGTTGAGTCAAGATGTAAATCTAGTGGGATAATTGGGATTTTAGTGTAATGCAACAAGGAAAGGCCATTGAGTCTCATCGTTTTCACCATCTTTACCTTTGTTAGCCTTTCTCCCACTGTTGTGACACAATGGCATCAAGTAATAAAAGGATATCATTTTCCTGGATGAGCTGTGCTGTGTCTGTTCCCTCATGGATCCTAAAGCACCTTGTCCTGCTAAAGGACCTTCTGCCTTTCCAAGGGGTGCTGGGCCTTATCAGTCCGCCTCAAAGGCGCTGTTTGTTGCCCCCAGGTATTCTGACTTCTTCTTGTGCTTCATCCACATCTTCCTCAGGAGGCTGGGTGTCCCGTACAGGTTGCCTCCTGTCAGTGGTAGGGAAGCTTCTGCTCCTGGTGGCAGGGCCAGGTCATACTCTGTTGTCTTCCTCCAGCGCTGCCTGTGGCTAACAAATAAAACACAAGGTGTGTACAGAGTGCTTCTCCTTGGCCCTTCCCTGCTTGTGGCAGCCAGCCACTCAGAACCAAGAGCTGCCTGGCTGAAAAGGTGTGCCCTTGCCTGGCCCACCCCTGGGATTGGCAAGTCTGGAACAAGCAGGGGCTCTGTGGGGCAGGGGGCTGGGATGCTGCAGCTGCCACCACTCGGCTTGGTGCCCTTGTTCCCTCACTTTCAGAGGGGACACTCACACAAGGGGACGAGCTACAAGTGGGACCACTCTAAATGCATCCTCTCTAGCAATTGCCACCCAAGGAGAGAGCAGGGGGATTGCCCAAGGAGAGAGCTGGGCCCTTCCACCAAAGCCCCAGGTACCGTGTGGCAGTGATGAGCTCCACTGGCTGAGGGGAACTTACATCTCTGTGTCTGCAGTGCGAGGACACTGTGGCAATTAGCTAGTTACTGTCCCTCAGGTGACAATGGTGGCATCTCAAATCCCACCCAGATCCGTGTCTGGGTTAACTGCCTGGTGATGAGCGCATATGTACTATGATCAAGCTGTTCCTTAATTAGACTTTAAGACATATATTTTTTTCATCAATTAATTACATTTTCTAATTACATTTTAGGGCAAATATTACAGACTTCTTAGGGGGAAAACACTTTTATTTTGAAATATGATTTTTTTCTAGTGATAAAGTAGAGCTGTAATGAGCACTGAGATAGCCGTATAAATGGCCATGGCTGATAACATAATCAGCATAACCTTTACCAATCTCTCCCTGCCTTTGGGAAACAAGAGGAATATCTGGAGGGTGGGAAGGGACTTACTCTTCTGTAGAAGTGTGGTCGCGTGTGGGCGAGCCCGTGACAGCCACAGCTTTTACTGTGATATTGGCAACTGGAGACCGAGGAATCTGTGGGAGGACAAAGCACATCATTAGGCAATGCCACTGATGAGCAGGGACACCGGTTCATCTGAGGAAAGAGGCTGTTTTAAGGAAACCAGTAAATGCTGTAAATCTCTTAACAAGAGAAAGCAGGTTAAGGATTTGACTGCCCAACTCTCACCCACACAATCACCAGTTGCTCACGTGAATATTCTCACTGAGCTCAGCACAGGGCTTGAATGAGTGAGAGTTACACCTCCCATCAAAGAAGGGACCCTTGCAGAACTTTTTACTCCCTAGTTTTTGTGTTTAGCTTCCTGAGGCAGTGAGGTTTTGTGCAGAGTGAGCAGCCTGCCTCTTACTGCTCCCCACCTCTACAGCTGCCTGGGAGCAGACGTCTCAGCCATCACAGTTCCTTGAGCATTCAGTGATGTTTCCCTGCTTTGTTGTGTGCTGCTCTGTGGTGTGGGGACACCCTGGTTATGTTCCAGTTCTGCCACGGCCCCACAAGTGCCTAATCATCCACTTCCTCCTTGTCTTATTTGATCATAACTTGCCTGCCAGAACTGAGTCGCATTTTCCCATAAACAGGTCTCTGAGAATAGCATATCCTCCAAGATGGTAAGTTAAAGTGTGCGTTGCCCAGAAATAGAAAAAGATGTCAAAAATCATGAGGTGATCTCATTATTTCAGGCAACAAGCATACTTATTAATTTTACTGGCAATCCTGCAAAAAATGTTCATATTATTGTCACTACCATAACTGTTCTTAAGCTTTTTAGGGTTATTTCTCCTGGGATTAATCTGAGACTTGGTACATTTAGGTGTGTTTTTCAAGTATCCTAAGACTTAGAGATGTTTGAAATCACTTTTGCAAGCATCTTTTGAAGTTTAACTATGTTAATTATTGGTAGGTTCAATTAGATTCATTACACTGAATAACATTAGTTTTAACCATCCGTAAGTATGGTACTGTCATTTTTCTTAAGTGTAGCCCAGCTGTCAGCTAGCAAGCATGCTTCAGCCATGCAAAAGAGCCTCTGAAGCCAAAAAGTTCTGACAGCATGATCTAGTGTTGGCCAGAAACTATTCAAAATATTTTTTTCTCTTTGAAAAATTTAGTTACATTTTTATTAAATGTTGGCACTTTGAAAATTAGGGAGCCATTGTAAGACAAAGAAGGGAGGGAGAACATTTTAATAAAGGTGAGTAATTTTTAACCAAAATATTTTTTCTGCCTATTAGAAAACACATTTTGAGGACTTGTATGATAATTTCCCCATCAACTCTTTATTTATGTTTCTGACTTTGGAGATTATTGTGTCAGGTTGGCATTCTGGAGAAAACAAATTATTTGATGCTTGTTCCACTTGAAAAATTATTTTTTTCCCAATTTGTGAAATTCCCTGGGAGACAAGAGGGTAACTTCTCCCAGCCCTTGCAGGTGGCTGAGCATCTGGAACAGGAGCCTGCCTGTTTCCATCCCACCACTCTTCCTGGTTCCTGAGGGGCAGTTCTCTGTCCTGTGCCAGTCTCTGCTCCCAGCTAAGGGATCTTCTGGCATAAATTATGTTTCAAGCTTTAAAAAGGGCTGTGAAATCTGCAGGTGCTGCAACAGACTGACATGCTGTTTACTGTGGGACATGCTGACGAGTACAAGGTTTTAAGATGCATTGGTAGTTGGTCTTGCTCTATTTGCTTACCAAAGATTTTCCATCCAACAGATGATTATAGGACTTGGATGACTCTTGTCCAGTAATTCCCGCTGCAAAGCATAAGAAGCATGATATTAGGTGCAATTATCCCACTGGCACAGCTTGTATGAAAAACCTCCTTCCGTGCAGTAAAACCCAGATATGGACAGAGCCCAGACACAGGTTATAGTCCCACCAGATTTGATTATAGCCAAAAGAGCAGAGTGATCATCTACTGTGATGTCAAAATAAGTGATTGTGGAACTGCTTAAGTCATTCTGGAAAATGTCTCAGCTTTCTCCTGGACTTCTCAAATGAGATGATGAGCTGCCCTTAGCAGACCAAGCTAAGTGGGAGCCCTTTCCCCCTCTGTAAACAATCACGGATCTCTACAGGCAAAGAGCCCAAATGCTGCTCCTCAGCCCCCACTGCAGGTTTGTCCTGCCTAGATCATTCTCTCCTTTCTGTATTGCTCTGGAGAGTTATTTTAACCTGGGCAGAGATGTGTGCTGTGTCTGCCCCGTCACAGGGAGGGATTTCCACCTTTCTGCCTGTGGCTGAGTGACATCTCTCTCTCTGCTGTCCTCAGCTCTGAAGGTTACCCCTCAGTTTCAAGTAACTGCTCATCTGATAACTTATCCACGGATAAATGCTCACTGACATTCCTGCTCTCTGTGCCAAGGAAATAAATGAGTGAGGGATGCCAGATTTTTTCATGAGGCCAAATCCTCCTATTTGGCTGTGGGAATGTGGACCTCTCTACTGCTTTGACCAATGGAATATAAATAATGACAGCAAATATGGAAATAGCCAGGGTGCTGCTTACAGTGCTGTCTCCAGCATGACTTAGCAATTAGAACTGTCTCCTTCTTCTTGGGGCAATATTTGACTATGATAAATATCCTAACCAGCTTCCCATTTCCTGCTCCACGCCCCTTCAGTAATTCCATTAGGTACCTTACTGTATCCCTCACGTCAAAGTTAATGCAATTACCTCCCCTCATCTTGCATATTAGGTACTAACAGTTTTCAGCAAGTGGATCATCTGTGCTTCAGCTAATACCCATATTCTTTTCTTTTCATTTGGTTTTGTTTTCTCTTACTTTGTCTGATTCTGCCCTTCAGCCCATCCCTCTTATTAGATACAGAAAATGTTCTTGCAAACTTTCAGCAAAATATCTAAGCAAAAGAAAGTCCTCATGGCTTCAGGTGTGTAGTTGCTCCTCTCAGGGCAGTGGTGGCTGGATGCAGTGTGAATTCCACTTCCAGATGTGCCTTCTCACATGCTGGGATGGACTGTCCTTCTGCTTTGCTATGTGTGCAGGATTTCTGATGGTAGCAATAAGCATGCTAATGGCCTCATCTGTGTTGTTTTGTTTGTCTGTTGTTCGTTCTAATTTAAACTTAATTTCTAAGTTCTGCCTACTCATTTCCCTTTCTACCTCTATGAGACCTGTTCTCCCTTTTCTGCTCTTCTTTTTAGATTCCTACAGCTTTTCTCCTGTTTGCACCTATCGTCATCCTTTGCCTCTCATCTCCCCTAACAGCAGAGACCAGCAGCCCCTCCTTTCTGTCCCTCTGGCTCGCTGCCATCCTTTAGCCTGTAGCCAGTCCCAGCCACTCCTTCTCCTGTCCTGAAGCTCCAGCTCTTTTTTCAGCCACATCTTGGCTCTGGTCCTGAGATCTTTTCCTATGGTCCCAGGCTCAGTTTCTTCCTTTCCAGTTTCCCAGGCCCTGCTCTTGTCTGGTTTGTGTTCTTAATGGGATGGCTTAAGTGCAGTGTGGTTGCAGACCAGAGATGTGAGGAACATGCACCTTCATGGACCTGCTTTAGAGATTTAGCACATTTTAACATCCAAATGTCCAATTTCTCCTGGAAAAACATGCCATGTGGGATTTCTTTAAAGGCATATGACTTGACTGCATCTGGGTGATTTTTCAAAGGAGAGCAAAAGATGTGTTTTTGATTAAAAGGCCATCCCATGTGAGA
Source organism: Promerops cafer (assembly GCA_013398275.1). NCBI lineage: Eukaryota > Metazoa > Chordata > Aves > Passeriformes > Nectariniidae > Promerops > Promerops cafer. The sequence goes on along the minus strand of VZSE01011076.1, from coordinate 6,077 downwards.
CTGTACAGCCCTGGTCCAGCTTCAGTCTTCCAAACATAACACATCAGTGTTGGAGGAGCTGAATGGCCACTCTGTTTATGTTTACTCATCTCCTTGGTTTTGTATTGGCAAGCTCTATTTTTCCTTCACGGTTTCTTACAAATATGCTGAACAAGCTTTGGTTGCCAAAAAATCAGGTCTGTGGCTGACATCTAGAATCTGAAAATCCATCCCAAATGATTATATTCTGGCTAATTCTGAGCAGCTGAACAGGGATCTTATATAACAAGATGACTCAGGCAAACGCAGTAATTTACAATTTATCATCTCTAAAATATTGTCAGGGAGTGTTTATGACTCTGAATAAATTGAGCAGCGCCACGGTCATTATCTCATTAATTCCACTGGATATTTTAAGCACGGAATTATCCTCCAGGTACATAATAACGCGCCCGCTTCTCTGCAAACTGGAAGACGGCGATATCTAAAAGGGTTCTAGAGCCACGGGGGAATAAAGGGCTTTAATTCTGGACTTACCGTGCTGGGCAGTGCCCTTGGCCGGGCAGGCTCCCCGCTGCCCGCCCTGCAGGCAGCCCACGCCCCGCGCCTCCTCCTCGCCCCTCGCCTCGTACAGCACGTGCAGGAGGTCGCCCTGGTGGGGCCGGCGGTCCGATATGGCTACCACCTACAGGGGAGAGGCAAACCACCCCGTTACACCTGGCCCTGGGGATTAGGTGGTCTGTCGAGGTCATGGGGCCGCTGAAAGGCTGCTTGTTCTTCCTACTGCTTTGCTGTCATCCAAAGGGGATTTTGTCAGGTGGGGACTGCGGGATTTGTGGGATTTTGTTTGGCTCCAGCTTCTGTGCTGTGTATAGAAGTATGGGAAAATCCTGCTGGGTCTTTCTGGGACTCAGCTACTAAGTTGCACCTTCGTGTATTCTCCTCAGGAGGCTGAAATGTGCTCCTTTCCAAGCTCTACTGAATAGGATATGCCTCTGAGACAGCTCAGATTTATTCTCTTATTGCATCACATCTTGGGCAATCAGTCAAACTTACGCAATGCGAACTACGAGTGCTGTTTCCTTATGGTCTCTGCTGTCTTCTGAACTTACTTACATATTGTACCTGATACATGACTACAGAGAATACGAGGCAGAGAGGAATTGTGCTCCTAGAGATTAATTTTCACAAACATTAGCTCACACAGACAAAACTCACTGACAGCTGAAACTTTGAGCATCAGCCCCTGCCCCGGTATCTCCAACAGTCCCTGAAAACAAGCATGAACAAAATCAAGTTCTTTTCTAATCAATTACTAAGCCATGGAGCTCACTGTACTGCCACAGGCAACTGGGGAGGCCAGAGCTAATGTGAGCTTGAAAAAACAGGGATACACCTCAAAGAAGTGGATTCATCAGGACTGTTATCCAGGATGGTCTGGAAAGAGTTTTCTCAACAAGATCAAAGTTCCAACAGCACAGTGTTTCATACTTTGTTGGGCTTTTTTTATTCTTCCCTAAAGACTTGCTGCTGTCATACAGAGAACCACTTAAACAGGGTGAAGATCTAAACCAGCAAGGAAACAAGACATGTGGCAACTATTCAGACTATTTCCTATTAGACTTACTTATGTTGGAAGATCATGAGAAAAGCAGATAGCTGCATCTAACTGGTGACTGGTAGTTGCTGTCTACATGTTTTAGATATAAGTATAGTTATTTTGTCTCAAGAGTGAGACCAACAACTGGCCAGCCCACTATTGGCATAGAAAAAGCCTTAATTCTGTCTATTGCTCTGCCTTCTAACACACACTCAAGATAAAAACAAGAGCCTATTCAAGCATGTCCCCTCAGGCCAAATTGTCCATTTCCTCTAATTAAGTTTTAATTCAGTTTGCCATTAATCAGCAATGTTCTGTGTATATGATTTTTTACACAGACATAACAACACATGCAAACCCATGTTTCCAAAACAGGAAAGAGGAAAAATACCAACCTAACCACATTTAATTCTTTTGTCTTCATGTACCCTCAGGAGTCTGGACAAGGCTACATTACCTAAATCCTACTAACTAGTAGGATGAGGACAAGAAACTGCTCAACAACAGGCAAAAATACTTCTGGAAAAGGCAGGTAAAGCAACCAAAGCCTAATCCAAGGCTGCATAGGGGTTTTCCCTTATTTCTGCAGATTTTGACACACAGCCTAACACGTTCCATGTGCTCTAAACTACTTAAAGACATGCCCAATATTCAGTTAAAGAACTACTGGTGTCCTTGAAGACAAGCAAATGCTAAAGGAGGCTGCAGCTGGCTCCCAGCTCCACTGATCACAAATTTGGAGCTGCCAGCAGAGCCAAGCCTCAGCATTGCTCCCGTGTTTCAGAACGAGGCTGATGCTGGTTGTGAGAGGCCTCCTGTTGCTGCTTAAGCTGTTGGCATTGGCTCCCTCCCCGCTGCCCCTGGAGCAGCTCCAGCACCTCCCCATCCCTCTGCAGCAGCTCCTGTGTCCACACACGCCCTGACCACACAAACCTTACAAGCTGCTCACCAGGGCATCATCCCCTTCACCACGGTGACACCAGTGGAGACGCCTGTCTTCAGGACTAATATGATGAGACTGTGGCTGGCAGGGGTCTCTAGTGACAGCCCTTGGAGTCTGCCTCATGTGAACTGAGCTCTTCTAGCTTTCAAGGAATGCCACAAAGCTCAGCTTTTCCCAACATCTCTGGAAAATTGTCCACTGCTCTTGGTCACACTCAGTCTTTGCTGGTGTGTGACAGAAAATGTCATCAGCCCTCTGCTACTGAGATACCTGCAGTCACTTATTTTGCATTGTCATGGAAAGAGCATTTTTGGTAAGTAGGATGCTGGCTGCAGTCACCTCTAATCCTGAAAGTGGCTTATTTGATCAGTGTAAACCACCATGGACTTGAAACTTAACATTCTGCCTATGTGTTGCACAGGATGAAATACAGTTTGGGGAAAAGAAAAGGATTTTTATCTTGATTAATAGCAAGAATTATTTATTGTCTTTATATATTGTATTTATACTACATTTGTATTTATATAATACATTTTATATTATATTTGTATTAAATACTGTATTTATATTATTGTCTATGTTTTCGAGATTCCTTGTTACATATGATGTCAGTAATGCCAAAATGCCTTCAAGCAGCAGAACCTGTATAAATAAGTTACAGTGCCATTTTCCATTACAGCTGGAGACAACAGTGCAATCTCTATAACATATTTTTAGTGAACATCTTTACAGCATTTGGTTGTAGCACACTTTGGGAGTTCCTTATCTCCTAATTCAAGATTTCACAGTGACTTTGGCTACCTCACCCATTACTGTAATATGTAAAGACTTATCTAGGTCAGGAAACTAAACCTGCTGTAGCTCGGTTTTGATCTAAAGTGGAGCTGACATTTCTCTAGGGTACCTAGGGTAAGGCAGAAGGATCAACTGGGAGTCACTTTTCTTTTCTAGACATACCAGGAAATTTAAATCTGTGCAAATGGCAGAGTCAGCCAGACTATGCAGAATTAGCAAACTGCTCTCTAAAAACCTACTGTTTTTAGAACCTGTAAATCCTTTGACCGGCCCAGTCTGTTTGCAGGACACTGACTCTGAAATCAGAGCTCAGCAAACTCTCTTTTTATGGACTTTGCCACGTGCATGAGAGCATTGAGGCCTGGCATATCCACTGTTGGAATTAGCTATGTTAAGAGGGAAGTGGCACAGAGGACACAAGATGCTCACAGAAAGGGTCTTCCAACCATCCTGATCCTGGACTTAAAATCCCACTGCCAACCAACAACCATCCAGAAAAAGTGACACTTATATATCTGGCTTTGAATAAAACTTTGAAAGTTAGAATCTGAACAACAATGTGCTTGCTAGTGGAGGAAATTCCAGATTTGTAGAGTTAAGTTATTTTGATGGCCTAATGCTGAGCTAATTTTTAATGTGGCAGCTGTAGCATGCACAGGGGTATTTTCTACTTTCTTGCCAAGTAGACAGCTACTGGTGTCCAGACAGTTCTACCCAAGGGATTTTGCAGCTAGAAGAAGAAGAGAAGGGAAGGATCTTCTATCACTAGAAATAACTCTTAATAAGGCAATAGGAACTGCAAATATACATATTTGTGAAACACTTAGCTAAAAAAGAAAAGGTGCTTTCTCTTTTCTGTCACCCTTCCACAGTCATTATCATGCTTTTGGGATGAGTTCTTACATGTGATGGAAGTTACCCCCCACAGTCAGTAATTTGAATGTTAAATCACTTAATGCTACACTGCTTGAGTATTTCTGCTGCAAAAAAGAAAGGTCTGGCAGATGTCCATGTTGGTTGCTATTTTAGTCCTTGCTGAGGATTAGAGCTGTGCATCCACTGCAATCACCAGAGCAGAAGATTTTATGTTAGCTGGGGCATTTTTACAGCTCTGACTGCAGGTGCAGATGTAAAAGTGAAAAATAAACAATCATTTTGCGACTTTCCTGTGGGTCTAGAAATTGGCAATCACAGCTTCCTCACAGACACGTCTATTCCAGTATGTGCAATTTATGCTTGCTTCCGAGCTGTAAGCAGCTGCATCCCACTGAAGAAGGGGAATGTCTAAGAGTTGACTGTGCCAGTCACTTTGGTTTGAGACCCATCCTTGTTTTTGTACCTGGAGCTGCAGACCATTCCTCAGGCTTGGTGTTCCCACTGCTAGTATGATGCTGCCTGCATCATGACTAAGAGCCAATCAAAGGACATCCTTAATTGGGGTCAGGAAATCCCCAAAGGAAAAAAACCCCAATCCTCTTAAAATACAGCAACAAAACAGGGACTTTCTTATCTTGTTTTCTTAGGCCTTTATGAGTACAGTGCTGCCACAGCAGCTGATCCAATCCAAATTAAATATTAGATGCTTCCATTTAGTAGAAACAAATATCTACTGAGATTTGGAACAAGATAACAGACATAGACTTTCCCATGATTTTGATGTAAGCCAGCTGAAATTTTTCCACTGAATAGTTCTATGAGAAATATTGTCAAAAAAAAGAAAAGATAAATTATCTGAGCATTTTGTTTCATCAAGTCAGAATAGTTTACTTTTGGTCTGCACTTTTCTGCTGTTTTTATATTGCATGGAAAACAAAGGTTTAGCAAATAAAAGTGGGGTATTTTGGGTAACACTCCAGCAGTCTGACTCATCTTTCTTTGGAATGAAGAGTAATTTTGAAACCTCAGCCTGAGCTGTGTGGCAAAACCAACCAAACCAAGACAATCACAATTTGGGAAAGTATAGACATGCATAGTTTCTACCCAAAAAATGACAGACGTTACTGACTCTTCCTGGGGACCACTTCATGTGTCCTGTGACATATTGGGATCCTGTGATCTGCTTTAATAACTAAAAGAGAGGGTAGGAGTGAATGTGATGAGTTTTTTTTCCAGTGCACAGGTAAGTGTGGCAAGCAGGAGGACCTACAGTTCTGTGGGGATATCAGGGAATCAAGAATACAAAGAAAGGGCTCCCTGAAAATGAGGATGGATCTGGAAAGTAGAAAAGGGCATGGAAAAAGGGAAGGCCATGGAGCAAAATACTTCAGTGAAGTGCTAGAGAAGAGACAGGTCTGTGGTGAGAAGAAATGCTTTGACAGAAGAGTCTCAAACTTGTAAGAAGTGCTTTCATATGCAGGAGAGACAGACTGTTGTTCCTGCAAATCAGCTAAAAGGATTGTGGAAGGGGCTGTGAATGGGTCAAGTGGATTTAAGGAGGGAAAACTGTCTCTGAAGATAAGAAACCTTGCACCCATGTGTGAAAGCAACTGAACTTACAAGACATTTACTCAGAGCATGAAAAATATTATTTTAATTTGGGGGGTACCTCCTCTGCAGGGAGTGGGTAAAGTTTCCTCTGTGCCCTCTGCACCAAGGCTGAGGCAAGGGCAGGCAAGCACTGCTGGGACCAGGGGACAAACATCCTCCCTCGGTCTCTCAGTGCCAGCTCTTAGGGTCAAAGTTACAGTCCATTGCTTGGTGTTTTTCTCCCAAATTCCCTAGGATACTGGCTACTTGATTAACATTATTATTATTATTATT
>VZSE01011074.1:84088-107013 GCA_013398275.1 Promerops cafer | reverse complement strand
GGCTCAGGAGGCGCTGGCGGGGGGCAGCGCTGGGCCGGAGGTCGGTGTCCCGCAGGCTCAGGCCTCGCCCCCGTCCGTCGCCGGGCTCAGCCCTTGCGGCGGGGCCGTGGGCTGGCTGAGACTGAGGCCCCTCCTGGTTCTGTCGTTCACTTTGTAGCGCGAGCTGAGGGACGGTGGGTCTGGGGTTTGCCGGGGTTATGTAGGTTTTCCTGGAATGCTGGTGAGGTTGTCAGTGCTGTGCTGTTGGCGCTGTCAGCAAACAAACTGAGGGGGAGTCAGCCACCTTCCTGACCCGCTCCTGTCCCTCCTCCTCCTTAGACTGGCCGTGTTAAATTCCGACTCTGCTCATGGATGGCACAAAAGCTGCTGTTTCAGAGCAGTGATTTTGGCATAACTCCTGTATCAGTGCAGAAGAAAGGCCCTGACATTCCCTGACACGGAGGGTGACATCCCTACAGCAGTGAATGTCCTGCCATGACACAGCCAAATAGCACAACCTGCTGAGGCCTTGTCTTTGCCAGCACCTGCAACAGGGGAAATGACATGAAGTGTCTTTAGTGTGAGGTGCCTTAGGAGGTCCACCGTGACAGATGCTTCAGCTGGGTTGTTTGTGCGTGTTTTTCCTGAGGAGCTTTGGTGGTTTTCCTTTCCAGATTGCACTCGCCAGTTTCTATGAGGATGGGGGTGATGAGGACATCCTGACCCTTCCCCAGCCCACACCCAGCTCCATATCCAGAGGCACTGGAGCCAGGTGAGGAGGGAGCTTCAGCTCCATGCTGGAAAGCTGGCAAAACACACATTCTTTAAAGCACTGATTGTGTTAATTTTCAAAAGTAGCTCTGTGTTTAGATTTGCTTCACCTTGTGTGGCTCTCTAGAAATTGTGAAAACCTGAGCATTTGTACATCACAAGCATGGGTGTTATTGCACAACTAAGCCAGAGATCAGTTAGGAAAACTTGCCTCATTGCTCAGGAAAAGCTTGATTTATCTTTTGACATTAAAAACAGTCTGGTAGTGACCTTTCATTTAAGCAGGTCATCTCTGCAGGAGGAATATTTTGTCATTTTGTGTGACACCTGAGCTGATCAAGCCAAGTATTTTACAAAACAAAAAAGTGCATTTTACCTTACCAAATCCCTTTGAAGTAAGGGAATGCTGTCCAGTTCCAAAGAGGAGCTGCTGCTTTTGTCATGAAGGAAGAGTGCTCTCGGGTCAGGTGTTGGTGAACAGAGCCCACCCTGCAGAAGGAGCCTGTTGCAATGTGGAATGTTCCAGCTGGGAATGTGTCTCGAGGCTGACATCCTTCCTGCTGGATTTTTGCAGTGACCATCGAGTAACCTCGTTCAGAGACCTTGTGCATGCGCAGGAGGAGGATGATGAGGAGGAGGAGGGACAGCGGTAAGTTTGCAGCTGAAGGCTCAAACGCTGGGTGTTTATCCCTTTCCTTCTGGGAGGACTTGCTGCTTGTGTAGAGCTTCTTTGAAAAAAGCAGGTTTACATGGACATCAAGTTCCTGTAATGAAACATGTGAGGTTAGACAGGGCAGGTTTGTCAGTGCAAAGCCTGTGCACAAGCATGTGCTGAGCTGTGTAAGCACCAGCTCCCAGCACTGAGAGAAAGGCTAAAGTGGGATGTGGAAGCCCTGGGTTAAGAATAGAAAACAGCCCAGATCCTCATTTGTGTCCATAGGAAACAGAAATGTGGGAATTATGCAGGGATTGGTTTTCTTACTTCTTGGGGTTTTAGGGGTTTATTTTGGTCAGGGTTTTGGTTTTGGGTTCTTTTTTTTTTAAGTGTTGCTTAAGGGTAAAGTAGTGGAGTGTGGAGGCAGAAACAAAAACGTAGGGCCCCTTTCCAGGGGGAACATGGAGTATTAGTAGGGCAGTGTCCTACAATGTCAGCTCTAAGTAGTTAAATACCCTTAAGGTTGACAGGCAAGGTAAATGGAATGGAACTGATGTATCTGAAGGGGTGGCTCAGCCTGGATGGGCCGTGGTCTGCAGGCAGCTGGGAGCTCACTCTGTGTGTTACAAGCCATCTGGAAGCTAATAAACCCAATCTTCCAGAAGTGCTTAATTGCACTTCACTGACTGTGCATCCATTGCTTCCAGTTGAGATCTGTCCTTTGTGTGGCATCAGTGTGTGCTTTCCCTCAGAATTCCAGCTGGATGTAGCTCTGACAGGTCAGAGATTTGCTGGGAGCCTTGCTCAGCTGGGTAATCGAGCTGGTACTGGTGTTTAAAACTGGGCTTGTCCCTCTGGGCTGTTCCTCTTCCCAGGTCTGAGCGTTGTTACCACTTTATTGCTATTGATCCACGGGTAATTGACATAAAGTCTCTGCAGCACAGGAGCTTGCACGTGGCTGCAGTGGGAGACACACTGGTGGTAGCCAGTGTTTGTAGATCCAAGGGGTTTCACTGAGCTGCACAGGCACGAACGAGTGAGCCCTGATCCAGCGCGCTGGCTCCTGCAGAGGCAGCGGGCAGGGCTGACCAGGAGCCGGCTGCTCTCTGCTAGGTTTTATGCCGGCGGCTCAGAGAGAAGTGGCCAGCAGATCGTGGGTCCTCCGAGGAAGAAGAGCCCCAACGAGCTGGTGGAGGATCTGTTCAAGGGAGCCAAGGAACACGGCGCGGTGGCAGTCGATCGGACGGCCAAGAGCGGTGGCGAGACGAGCAAGCCAAAGGTGAGGAGGGAGGAGTTCTTTCTTCTTCATTTCAGTTAAGGTTCCACTCTGCCAGCTGTTTGGTACTGAGGAGTCCTGGAATGATCTCAGCAGCTAAGTCTGGACTCTTCTCTTAGTGCGGCTCCATTTTGTGTGTCACAGTGGCAAGAAAAGCTGCTCTGTTGTGCTACACTTACTAACTTGGTGAAGCTGTCACTGCCTGCAGGGCAGGAGATGTTGCTGATGCCATGAAGCCCCTGTTCACCCACAGGGGTGGTGGGGACAGGGAAGCAGCTCTTTGGGTCTGTGTGGTTCTGTAACCCTGTGCCTGCCTCTCTCTCACAGCCTTTTGCAGGGGGAGGGTATCGCCTTGGGGCTACTCCAGAGGAGGAGTCGGCTTATGTGGCAGGAGAGAGGAGACAGAACTCTTCCCAGGATGTGAGTATCTCTGCTTGGGTTTGTAGCTGTCACTCCAGGGATTTCTCTGCTCCAGCTACTGAACTTGCCAGCCCCCAGAGTTACAAAACTTGATAGAAATTCACAAGGACAGAAATATGGTAAATCCTGCTTCTTGTGGGATTTCCAACTAGAAAATAATAGATGATTAGATCTTGGGTAAACAGTTTTCTGCTGATCTTTTAATTAAGAATCTGAGCCTAGAAGTGCAGATTGGGAAAAATAGTGTGCAAAGAGCATTGGGAAATCAACTCTTCTTTATCCATTATTATATATATCCAATATATATCCATAGATGGGAGCTGACAGTATCAGTTCAAGATTCCCTTTGCTTGGTTTGTGACCAAACGAGGTCATGGCTGTGGTGGAAACTTGCCCAGCACATTCCTGGCTCTTCAGCCACATTTATCCAAAAGGGGACCATGGTGCTACCTTCTAGGAATTGACACCTGACCATTCCATAAAAGCCAGTGCTTTGGGTTTTTTCCTTAGCTCAGAGAAACCTGCTGGAATGTTTCTGCACCTTGAAGCTCCTCTGCCCATCTGAAACGTTTAGCTTTGCTTCAGTTTTTGTTGTCACCAAGATGCTCAGTGAGGCTGATTGTTCTTTTGGGGCTGCTGCAGGTGCACGTTGTACTGAAGCTCTGGAAGAGTGGATTTAGTCTGGATAGTGGAGAGCTGAGGAGCTACCAGGATCCGTCCAATGCCCAGTTCCTCGATGATATCCGCAGAGGGTACGTAGTGAGAGGGGAGAAAAGGGACAGCTGTTTTCTGAAACATGAGTGTTTGTGGAATCCAGGCTTCTGAATCCATGGCACATTGCACCTGAGTTTTCTTACAAGGAATTAGTTACTCTTAATATGGAACATTTGGTTCAGGTAAACAGGGAGTGGGTTTGGTTTATGTGGGGCCTTGAGAGTTTGAAGTAAACAAACATGTTCATATTTGTGTTGAGAATTTCTGATGCATTTTGTCACTGCAGGTGAGGGCCAGGGAGAAATAACCTTTAATTTGTGTCTGTCTGTGGGGAGGTGTGCATCTGCCCTGTCAGTTAAGCAAAGGCTCTCTGTGATTCCTGAAATCCCAGAGGGCTTTTTGTCCACACATTCCTGCCTTGCTGCTGCAGGCAGCTGCCTTAGAACACTCTCTTTGCAGGGAAGTCCCAGCTGAGCTGCGCAGGTTAGCACGGGGCGGACAGGTGAACCTGGACATGGAAGATCACCGTGATGAGGAGTATGTGAAACCTAAAAGTGTCTTCAGAGCTTTTACTGGAGAAGGACAGAAGCTGGGCAGGTGAGAAGATGGTGACACTGGTTTACTACATATGATGTAAGTGAGCCTTGCTCACTCGTGCCTTGCAAGGTGGAGCCTTCTGATTCATCCTTCTGAAAGAAAGGCACTGGGTGCCTGTGGGATGGGAGGTGTTCCTCTAAGGAAACAAGGCTCACTGACGTATACTGTGAGGTGGCCCAGCCTCCCCCTGCCAGGAGCCAGATCCCTGGTTTGGAAACTCCATGGTGTGTTGCATTGGAGCAGTGTTTCCAAGTCACACTTTCCCCTGTTAACTTGTGGGTGTGAGGACCCATGGCACCAAAGGGGATGGTAGAGTTGAACTTCTAGACAAGTTCCTGCTGACTGGCTGACTCAGAAATTCTGACTTGCAGCTTGCTTGTGGAGGAGCCCTGGTAGTTGGGCCTGGCAGGCGGTGAGCTCGCTGCCTGATCTGGTACCCTGCAGCCAGGTGAGTTTGGTTTCTAACAGCTCACCTTGCATCTCCCTGTTGGCAGCACCGCGCCCCAGGTGATGGGCACCAGCTCGCCAGCCCAGCAGGCAGAGAACGAAGCCAAAGCCAGTTCTGCCATCGTGATCGATGAGTCAGAGCCCATCACCAACATCCAGATCCGGCTCGCTGACGGCGGCCGCCTGGTCCAGAAGTTCAACCACAGTCACAGGTATGAGTGCAACAGGGAACACAGGCAAGGCATAAATGGCCCTGCAAGACAGGGCACTGGTGGAGCAAGGGCGAAAATCCTGGATAGCCTGCCAGAAGGAGCTTGGGGCAACCTTCTATACAAGTGAAAGGGAATAAAATTGTGGTGTTTTTAAGGAGTGGCTAACTGTTGGGGAGGATTTCCTTTCCAAATTGGGATAGATTATAGCCAGTGACCCAACACCTGGGAGCGTAAGTGTTATCAGCAGAACTTTCCTTGATGTTGCCTGTAAAAAACTGAATCTCTTCTAAAGGCTTTGGAAACTGGCAGATAATTAGGAACCTGGTTCAGTTACTCTGACTCAATTTAGACTTTTCTATGGGGCTGTTCCCTGTGCTGAATGGAGCACCAAGGGATTCTCTCACCACAATTCTGTTCCTTTTGACAAGCAAAGTTGGCTTAGATATGCCACTGCTTCATTAGAAATCTCTTGAAATCCTTCTCACCTTCCTGATCTTGTAATTTATACTCATCCTTCCAGTTTCTGTAAGGGTCAAGCTCAGGGCAAAAAGTTACAAAAACCTCTGCCTGTGACTGAGTTCCGGAAATGGAGCCTGTGTCACTGTGTGTCTGCTCACAGGAGCTGAAATCCTGTGGTTCTGCTGTGTGTGACAAGCTCAGAAAATGTCAGTTTGTTAACTGTTCATAGCGAAGGGTTTGGAGGCTTTCAGTTTCAGATAACCCCCTGACAACACAGACAGAGAACACTGAGCTGAGTCTGTAGCCCAGAAAGCAGCTGCTGCTACTTCACTAAACCAGAACAGGTTGAATCAGAATAGGCTGGTGTGGCCTGTGGTGAGAGCTGGAATACAAATGCAGGGCTGCACACTGTGGGCAGAGCAGTCATTTGTCCAGGCTGTGCAGTAACAGCATCACCCTGTGTGTTCGATCCCTTTGGACAGGATCCGTGACATCCGGCTCTTCATAGTAGATGCTCGGCCAGCGATGGCTGCCACCAGCTTCGTCCTCATGACCACCTTCCCCAATAAAGAGCTGACTGATGAGAACCAGACCCTGAAGGAAGCCAACCTGCTCAACGCTGTCATCGTTCAGCGGCTGACATAAAGGACCCCAGCTCTGGCCACACAGCTGCGGCGCACGGGCTCGTCTCCTCCCGCGCGCGCGCCGGCGCCGCGCCACGCAGGCCTACATCTGCTCGTAGCTCTGGGTTCTTAGGTCTTGGTTGGACTTTTTCTCTTTAGTTGCATTTCCCATGGGGTTTTTTTGTGATGATGATGGTGATGATGATCAGTGGACTTTAAAATAAATAAATGAAATGAATTCGTTTGGAAAGGAGCTGCAGCCTCTTGTGCCCCAGATTCCCTCAGGAGAGTTCAGTTACCTTGTGGATTGAGTTACTGCACTCGGAGAGGGGGGGAAGGGAACTCCAGGGAGCAGTTGCTGTCACCACAGTCCTTTCTCTTCCCTCTGGGGACTGCTGTAAAGTACTCCCTTTTTCACACATTAAATATAAACTGTCTGAGAATGGGTGATCTGATTGTCAGGATAATGGTTACACTCCTGTAAAAGCATTGTGGGGGAAGTCTTTGTGAAAGAGCTCAGTGTGGGGAAAACTCTGACATGTGTGAGGTGCAAGGTTTAACACTTCACATGCTTTTCTGGAGAGAAATGCCTGACTTTCCTTCCCTCAGCAGAACTCTTGGGGCATTCATTGCAGTCCCCACCTGCTCTGCCTTTACTTTTTCCAACAGGCCAGAGCTGGCTGCAGGTTTAAATTGCTGTATTGCATTTCTCTGAGAAACCCTGCTGCTGACTTCTTCTTTCCAAGAAGGCACAAAGCTGAATCAGCTCAAAGTGACTGGAAGTAAAAGGCAAACAAAGTCTGTCTTACTGGAAAGCAAGTTCTGTCCTGAGAGGTGAATTATTGAGATGATTGCAACAGCTTGGGTGGAAAAACTCAAGGCTGTAGTACCCTTTGATGTATTTCCTCTCCTCTGCTGAGGACTAACATAGCTGAACTCCTGGAATTCTCCAGCATTGATCTGTTCTGTTTGTGTTTTGCGCTCAGGTCTCCATCTCTTACCCTCCTTTGAACAGAATCCTGTGGGTGAATTCCTTACGCCCAGACACGAGGCGCTGGTAGCACTGGCATAGCTGCCATGGAGTATTGTGCCACGGCACTTTGCAGTGCCCCTCAGCTGCTTCTGTCTTTGTTCAGGGCTTCTGAGCAGAGCCCAGAGCTGTGCTGAGTCGTGGGCTGCAGCCACCGGCTCCCTGGGAGCGGGGTCCTTGGGAAAGGCTGCACTGCTGCCCTGCTGAGGGCTGGAACTCCCCATCCTGCTGTAGGCACACCTGAGCCCCGCGGCCACACTGTCACTCCACCCCCCTCAGTGCTCGGAAACTTCCAGGTCCTCCCCTCGGTGTGAGCAGAGGGAACTCGGGAGCAGCCTGGGGAGGGCCGGCAGGTTGGGCAGGTTCAGGGTGAGGAACTCGCTTGGCTGCCTGTAGAACACAAACCAGAGAGCAGCCCTCAGCAAGGGCATTTTTACAGCAGCTTCTCAGCTGAGAGCTGAATTAACTCACATTTTTCATTACTAAATGGACATAGAGTGTGCGTAACAACCAATTTGTAAATTATTGTGAAAATTGCCATTAAAAGCCCGCAAACAGGAAAACGGCGTCCGACCCTTTCTAAGAACAGCTGCCATCTGGTCTCAGATTTTGGATCATGCTCATTGAGGGTGTCTCCTCTTTGGGTTGCTCTGTGAGCAGACTTCCTGTGCTGAGCTGTCTTCTACTAAATGAGATTCAACCTCTCAGCAGCATTTTTAAAGATTATTTTTTGTGACAGGAGAGCCTGGGGTTCACCTGCCTGTGTATCACTTGCTTGTGTGTTATAACCAGTGAGTAACCTGTGTGAACCAGCAGGGAGAATTGAGAGAGGGAGTTTCCCTCGGAGTTAAATAGAGTCACAACTGCCTTGTGGAGTTCTTGAATCCTGATCTTCACATGTGCCATTTTGGGGACTTGAGACAGCACCTTCCAGAGTGCTGGACAGGATGCGCCCCTAGAGCCAAAAAGAAAGTTTATCTAACAGAAAGGGTGCAAGTTACTTGTCTCCTGCTTCTGCGTTTGCAGGGGCATCAGAGCACTGGGGTGGTGCCCAGCTGGTGTCTGTGGCCTTTGGATGAACTGGCCATGTTGGTGCCCCCAAATTCAGTGAGTGTTGGCAGCCAGACACAACTCCTCTAAGCTGCTGATCCCAAGATCTGCTGTGCAGATTCTGCTTACCGATGGGAACTTTCACAGCCAGCTTTGCTGCCAGTTCTCTCCTTGCCGGTGAGAGGGAAGGGGGGCAAACCCAGGGGCTCGGGGACTTTTCTCTGCCAGGGAGAGGGAATTTTCCCTGGAGCCAGAGGGTGGCAGTGCTGCAGAAAAGCCGCTCTCCCCCGAAGGCTTCTTTGAGGAGCTCTACCGACTCCTGCTGGGAGCTGCACCTTGTGCTCCTGTGTGTCCGTGAGCACCTCTGGGACACCGCTGACAGCTCCTCCTGCCTCTGATTGTCTCCTTGGTGTCTGTAAGTAATGAGCAGTGCTTATCTGCTGGAGAGCAGGTCAGCTCTGCCCCACTGCCCGAGGGAGTGCTGAGGTGGGATCAGTGACAAAGGCAGACCTGTCTTCTTCCAAACCTGACAAAAGAGCCTGTGGAACCAACTGGAAGTGACATACATGCAATCTCCTATATTAATGTCTCCTCCTGTGAGCTGGTGAAGTGTTTTGCTGTAAAATAAAATAAGCTATAAAGCAAAAATGATAAGCTAATTAATGAGAAGGGGTAATACACCAGAACAGGGAAAAAAAAAGAGAGAAGGAAAGAGACACCGTGATTTTGTACAGAAAATCACCTTGCCACTTGCGCAGTCGCATCCCTGGAAGAATTCAAGGTCAGGTTGGACAGTGCTTGGAGCAACCTGATCTACTGGAAGGTGTCCCTACCTGTGGCAGGAAGTTGGAACAAGATGAGCTTTAACATCCCTTCCAACCCAAACCACTCCTTGATTCCATGATTCTATTTGATGGTGTGCCACTGCAGTAGACAAATCCTTATTTCTGACACTTGTGTAGCTTTTGATTATTAGTGAGTTTGACTTCTTCTCTAGTAAAATCTCTTGCCTTTGTCATTCCATTTGTGTTCTAGCAAAGTCATAGGCCAAGATTGGGCTTTTCTAAAACTGATATTTATGGTCACAAAGAAATCTTTTTTTCCTCCTTCTTTGCCTGAGAAGTGTGTCCCTGCAAAATTTCCCCTTTTTTTTTCATTGATCATTCTCCCACAAGGAAGTCGTGCCTGTGTTCCTGACCTTTCACACCCCAGTGTTAAGGCAGTGCTCCACATCTCACATGAAAACTCAACTTCTTTTCAACTTCTGGGTTAGACAGGGCTCAGTTTCAGGCTGTTCTATCTGGAGCTGATGTCTTTCACTGTATCCAACTGTTTTCTCCAAATGCTGCATTTTAACAGTTTTCCTCAGTTGGGTAATTGTAGGACTTCCTGGGATTTTTTTCCTTTGTATGCAGTTCTTTGTTTCCTCTTTTTTCCTTTCACATATCCTCATTGCTAAGGTTTAGTTCCTGTGTTTTCTGATAGCATTTCACACCATTTCCTGGGAACTCTGCCTCCCCCTCTGTAATGCTGCTTTTGCTGTGGGATGTTTCCTGGTCTGTGTTTCTTACATGCTCAGTGCTCTGCTTACCTCAGGAGGTTCTGCTATCCCAGGGCCACATAGTTTTTCAGTGATCCTGGTGTAGGAACACCCACTTCTAGGTGTAGCTGTACCTTCAGCTGCCTGTTCAGGTAAAACAAAATTAACAGCACAAAGCAGCAAGTTTTGATTGGCTTGTTTCGGCCCCAAACTCCACTAGCTCAGCTGGCAGATAAATGGAAGCAGCATAAAATATACAGAGAAAGAAATCCCAGTGGGCACAGCAGCGCTACTAGAGGATGGCTGGAAATTTAGGCCTTTTACTTTTTGTCTTGTTGCTTTTTGTTATAATCAGTTATATTCAATTTAGGCTTTGCTTCTCATTGTTGGACAACCCTACATCCTTCCAGAAGGAAAAAGTGACCTTCTGCTTCTTGAATAGATCTTCAGCTCCCTGTGTCTTGACTTAGAGGAGTGATTAAAAGGATGTCAGTTTGCTCCTGGGATGTTATCTGGAAGTTCAGTCAGGAGATTTTCTTTTGAAAGCAGCTCTGCTTTACATTTTCTTTGTTACCAAGAAAAAGGACATTGAATTTATGTTTCTTCTGATTCTCTAGTTGGACTGGAAAATGTGCTCAGGGGATTGATGTCACAGTCACATAAAATAAGATGTTGTGGGGTTCTTCAAAGCCCAGCACCACGAGGGGAGGAGCTGTGATACCTGTGTTTATCCTTGGGCAGGAGCTGCTGTCTGTGCAGGAGTTTGCTGTTCAAGGTACCTGCATGAAGGATTGCTGGGTTGTGAAAGCAAGAGGGCCAGCCCCTTGCTGCTTCTGAATGGCCCTGTTGGTGAACCAGATGGAGACTGGTACTCTTAAATGAGAGATTTAATTAAGCAATGAACTTGCTTTTCTTACCAAGTTGTGAGTTTCCATTGGTGCTTGTGTGGTAAACGTGGCATCCTCCAAGGCAGGGTGTCTGACAGCCACTCCAGGCAGGGCTGGGAGCTGGAGCCCACATTTCTCAGCTCTGCCTGCTGCCAGGAGTGCTTTCTTGGCCTCCCAGCTGCATCCCCATGAAAGAAAAGCCTGGCAGCTCCTCTCATGCTAGGAGACTCAGACCAGACTTCTCCGAGCTGTGTGTTTGTGTACCTGTCCTGCAGGCACAGGTACACAAACACTCACATCACTGCTCTGCCTGGTGTGAGGAGAATCAGCCATGGCACACAGTCACTGAATCCTGCAGAGCTGGGTCTCCTCACCTACATCCTTGTGAACGAGGTACTGCTGCCCTGCCAGATTTATGGTGGGCCTTGGGCAGTTGCATTTTACCTCAGGAAGGAAGAAAGACTGAAGTTATTTGATGTCTGCTGAGAGTTCAGCTGCAGGTCTCCTCCTCACTCAGGTAAGTGGTGCCCGTGCTGTGCCGCGTGGCATGACCACACACAGCTGGCACAGTGGCCCTGGGAGCTGGTGGGGTGTGTCACTGCACATCACCTGGCCACTGCCAGGCGTTCCAGAGTGCTGGGTGGGCTCCTAGGGCAGCACTGACAGACAGCTAAACAACACACACCGTCCAAGCAAGGCAGCAGCTCACTGCAGGTGCAGGGCAGGTGATGGGGTTGCCAGAATCCTGCAGGGTTCCACAGAAATGGGAGGTGAAATCCTTTGCAGTTAAAGTGAGTGGTTTTTGCAAACGAGTCCCGTGTTCCCCAATTACACAGGTCTACAGTGAGTAGTACAATACTAATGATGCCACAGGCCCCCATCTTTGGCAGCTGAACAGCTCCGGTGTCAAGCACCTCTCAATTTACTAATTAATCATTTTGTGATTTATTTACAACATTCCTAAATGCTTCTCTTGTTTACTGTTCTGTCTTGTCTGCACTGAGCCTGTCAGTCCCAGCCCTGGGAGATCCTGAATAGATTCCAGATGTCCTTATTTACTCAGGTACATTTCATGGCTCCTCCTTAAATTAACTCCTTAATGGCTTATGGGGCCTACGGTGGCAACAGGTTATCTCCTGCCTCATCCATCTTGGTGGCTGTTAAGTTCTGGCTCCTGTTCCACCAGGAGAAGGCAGCTGTGCTAAGGGGAACCCAAGAGCCACTGCTCTAGCCACATGCCTAGAGGAGTGAAGGAGAGGTAAACCTTTGGAGGACATGTTGGTGGAACACATCCAAATGCTGCCATTTGCTGCTGTGCCCCCAAAAAAAAAAAAAATTAAAAAAAAAAATCCCCATTTGCTGGCTTTAGACTGTGTTTTACTTTATTTGTTTTCAGTGGGGCTTCCTTGCCTGAGCAGCCCATTGCTAGGTCCCAGAGCCCTGAGAAAGCCCTGATCAGCCAGCGTGGCTTGGGTGGAAGCTTTTGGTATCAGACGTTCCTGGGTCCTGGCCTGACTGGACAGGGATCTTATGGTTCTGCAGTGGAGAAGAGGGTTCTGGGAA
Organism: Promerops cafer; assembly: GCA_013398275.1. Lineage (NCBI taxonomy): Eukaryota > Metazoa > Chordata > Aves > Passeriformes > Nectariniidae > Promerops > Promerops cafer. Next base: position 94,790 of record VZSE01011074.1, on the reverse strand, counting down.
AGTTCCTTTGCAGTGAGTAATTCCAACAGGACCTTGTTTCTCAAACTGCAGAGATTTGGTTTCTCTGAGCCTTTTGCTGAATATCTGCAACAGTACAGGGGATGTAGCTGCTGTACTGATGAGTATTTCCCTTTTCTTTCAAAACATATTTTTAAGCAACTGATAGAAAAAGATCAGTTAGTGATGGAAGAGGCATCATCCTTTCACTCCAGCCCCTTGGTGAGATTCCAGGCCTTGGCACAGAGTGTTACTGGAGAGCTCACTGCTTGCAGCAAGTCATCCAGTGTACAGCAGCGATTAACACTGGGACTGGTGCTTTTCACCAAAATCTGCCTTTCCAGCACCAAGCTGAGCCCTGCTGTCACGCAGAGGCGGGCTGTGAGCTCCCCATGCTGCTCTAGCAATCGTGACATCCTGTCGAGCTCCAGTGGGTGACGCTGCCTCCTGTGAGGCACTGAGGGCACGACAGAGGCTTTGGGAGGAGCTGAGCAGGGCAGGAATAAAGCTTCCCTGTGTTTGGGGATAATTGTGCACTGATTTAGCCAGGAAGCAAGAGCTACTCAGCTACTTGGAGAGGTAACTGCTGGTCAGCTCTTTGCTTTGTAGTCTGTGAGCAGCAAATGCAGCTCTGTGCACCTGGGGAGTAAATGAGTGCCAAAGAGCCAGAGGATTAAGTGCTGAGTACAATTTCCGAAGTACCTTGTGTCTGTCCAAATGTAATTGTGTGGTGTGTGGGTAGAAAATGGGCTAGGAAAAAAAATAAAAATCAGGATTTTATATTTCCTTTTGAGTTTCCCCTTTCCTCTTGAATGGGGAGAGATGTATTTTGCTTTCTTACAGAGATGTATGCCAAGATATGCTGGTGGGAAATGGGGATTTGGATCCCACCGCCCTGGCTGTGGTCCAGCGTGAGTGATATTTGTTATCTGGGATGTCAGTAAAACAGCAGTGAGGAGAGATGCCACTGACTCACTTGTACTGTGCCTTATTAACCAAGTTCTGACTCAGCCTGTGAAATTCAGGTGGTTTAGATTAACCCCCACTGGACAGGCTGAGCTGAAGATGACAGATTGTAATGAACCTGGCAGAAAGGGTGCTCAGTTCCCCTTGGATACAGGATGTGGCACAGAGACACTAACACAAATGTAATGCTTCCACTGGGAGCAGGGAGAGGGTTTTACCTCTGTTCTTCTGCCTTGGCTGCTGCAGACAAGTCCAGTCTCAGGGACTGAGGCAGGATCTGCTTTTAAAGAGCTGTCCGATGGGATTCGATGCGCCAAACAGACGATTAGCAGGCAGAGTGGTGGTGCCATCCCTCCCTGCCAGCCTTTTCCAGTGCCTTCTGTCCTCTGAAGCCAATTTCTCCCTGTGCTTTGCTTTGCCCAGCACTTGCAGCAGTGCTGGCTGTGAGCTGTGAGCACGGCTGCCTTGGGAACACCACTGCTCCCACACAGCCAGCGCCAGGGAACTGGGCTCCCACCGCTCCTCACGCAGCAGTAATTTTTGGTTTGTGATGCCGAGACTGGTGGATGCTCTGGGCTACAAAAGGACTGTGAAAGGGAACTGAAATGCAACTTTCTTGTCACCAGGTTAAAACACTGTGTGAGGTCTGCACTGCTATGGGAGATCTCTTGGGAGCTCACAGGCTGAAGGAGGCTGGAAATTGCAGATATTCCAATGTAAAGGAAAAACATATCCATGTATCCACATGGATGTATCCACGCTTCCCATGCTCACTGACCTTGTCCTGGGACTTTGCACAAGCACCTGGAGTGACAGGACAAGGGGTAATGGCTTCACTCCAACAGAGGGCAGTCAGATGGGATATTAGGAAAAAATTCTTCCCTGTGAGATTGGTGAGTCTCTGGCACAGGTTACCCAGAGAAGCTGTGGCTGCCCCATCCCTGGAAGTGTCCAAGGCCAGGCTGGATGGAGCTTGGAACAACTTGGTCTAGTGGAAGGTGTCCCTGCCTGTGGCAGGGGGTTGGAACAAAATGAGGTCTCTTCCAACCCAAAGCATTCTGTAATTCTGTGAATAAGGAGTCCAAGCTGCATTCCAGGTCTTCTTTGGGAGAGAGGGGCTTTTGCTGCGGAGTGACTTGTGGCAAGGACCTGCCTGTTCCCACTGCCCTCTCCCTGCCTATTGCTGCCACTCTGCCTGCCTGCTCTGGGTTTCACACACTGCTTCTTTGCAGTTGCTGGTTGCTGGTGCTGATGCAGGAGTGCTGGGCTGGCTCCAGCGTGCTCCTGTAGTGCTCTGGAGCTCAGGCAAAGGCCTTCTTCCACACATCCCTGAGATCTCATTGTGGGAGCAGCCTGGCATGGGGAACAAATGCTGGACACAGCTTGACCTTTGAGGAGCAGTAGGTTTCTCCACTTGACTGCAGAAAGCCTGGGAACTACTGCCCCGAGTACATGCTGCACTGTGAGCCCTGACAGGGTTCCTGCCTCTGTGGGCAGGGTCTGGCCACACTCCTCCCGCAGGGCAGGTCATTTCCCCCGTATCAGCTCCCCCTGGAACCTCACAGATGCTGAACCTTCACTTGTCAAATCAGCCAGCTCAGATCTGCATTTGCAGCAGCTCCTTGATGTGCGAGGCAGAGTTCTCCTCACCCCGGACAAGGACGGCTCTGCCGCCCTGCCACGTGCAGGATGCGGTCGTGCTGCCGTCACGCTCCTGGGCATCATGAAGATGCTAAGCTGCACTGGTCGACCCAAGGAGCTCTTCCAGAGCGGAGAGTGGTCCGCAGAGAGGTAAGAGCAGTGTCCCAGGGTGCTGCTTGCTCACATGCAGAGGCGCATTTCACACGTGCAGCTCACCCTCGCGAGTGCGCTCGCCCACGCGGAGCCTGCCCGGCTCGAGCCGCAGGCTGTGGGGGTGGTTTGAAGTGTTTATGACTCAGGCTCGAGAACACATTGTTAAAGTAAAGCTCTGCGTTGTGGTGGTGTTGCTGACTTTCAAGTGAAATGGGCAGAGCCATGCAGAGCGCTGTCCTACCTGCTGAGAGCATCAAGGGAACAAAAGCTACCACAAAACCGTGCAGCCCTGAGAAATGCCTTTGTAATTTTAGAAATACAACTGCTGTGGAAATAAGATGTTGTATGAGTAAGTGCTCCTTGGTGGTGCAAGCCTAATGCCTCAGCCTTCCCCGCGGGACAAGGCTTTTGAGATTGCGTGCCTGCAGTTTGGAATACAAGGGACCTGACTCTCGCTGTGGGTTGTAAAAGGCAAAAAGTAAACTGGGACCAGAAGCTGAGAGGCAGGAACAGGCTGGCACAGGGAAGGCAGACACTCTGCTCCCCTGGGTGTGCGAGGAGAAGCTGAGCCCTCCAGCCTGGTGGGCAGAGCAGCGTCAGTGCTTTTTCCATGGCAGGAGCTGTGGAGGAGTTATTGCTAATTGCTGCGTGAGGGAAACTCATTCAGTGCCTTCTGGAATGCTGCTTTTCTGGGATTGTGCCCCTGATTTTGTACACTGCTCCCTAGTACCATTACAATGAGGGTCTGTCATCCCTCAAGGGTGGCTATTACCTCGACTGATGTTAGTGGCACAGCGAGCTGTCCCCAGCCCAACCAGGCCAGAGAGCTGGCAGGATGCCCCCTCACCCTAGAAGAGATGAGGGAAGTGGGAATTTGAGGCATTCCTTGACTCAGTTTCCTGGTTCCTCAGCTGTCCATGTGATGCTGCAGCCTGTCCCTCAGCCCAGCCTTTTGCACAGCAGCCCTATGCAGAGTGTTCATCCTTCCTCACTCTCTGCAGGGCTCTTCTGGAGGAGCTCACAGCCTTTTACAGCTCTCTCTGAACCAGGCCTGGTGCCTGAGATGGCCATGTGCCCCACAGGGCAAGGGAGCCTTCTGTGTCTTTCAAAAGGTGCTGTGGATTTTCTGAGTGCAGGACAGAGCCTACCTGCTGCACTGGAGCTGCTCGGGGATCAGAAAAGCCAAAATGTGGTGTGACCAAGAACCCAAGGTGCTCACAAGCCTGTCAGCCCTTAGCATCATCCAGGGTGGCCTGTGCTGAGAGGGGAAGTCAGCCCTGGTCTGCACTGTCCTGAGAGAATGGCCTTGGGACAGGTCTGCTTGTAGGAGAGCACGAGTCACCAAGGCCACATGCTGCTCCAGCCGAGCCTGGATGAGCTGCCCACTCTCAATGTGGCCTTACCCTGTATCCCACAGGATACTCCTGGTCTTGTTCGATGCTGAGGTGTATCACACTAGATAGCAAATTCATTTTGGGGCTGGGGGGAAGTCAGTGCTGTAGGTTGCTTCTGGGAACTTGCCAGATACTTGAGAATCAGTGTGGTGTTTGCTGAAGTTAACCACATCCAAACAAAAGGGAGGTTTTGCCATCAGCCCTTTTCCTGCTTGCTGAAACATTCCTTTTGCTTCCCCTGCTGATCTGTAGAAATCCCCTGGGCTCTGGTCTTTGCAGTCTCTCTCCTCACTGCCTCCATTACAGTCACTTTAAGCCTGATGCAATTTGTACTTTTTAATGTTACAGAACTTGAAGCGCTGGACTGCTGGTTCAACAGAACAGGAAAGGACAATGTCAGAGCTCAGTAGAGCACTGTGCCTCAATTAGATCTGTGTCTCATTTGTTAGCAGCCTCTCATCTCCTGCAAATATGCCTTGAGGAGAATCAGGGGAAACACCAGTGATGTGACCCTGTTGACAAGACAAGCCCAGGAGGAGCAAATGACACAGATGCTTACTGATCAGCTTTTGCCTTGCAGCTCTGGCTGGTGGAGAAGTGGGTGTGGGATCAGAGAAAGGTTTGGTTTGATAGGGGCCTTAATGCTTATCTCATTCCAACCCCTGCCACGGGCAGGGACACCTTCCACTAGACCAGATTGTGCCAAACCCCACCCAACCTGGTCTTGAACAATTCCAGGGATGGGGCATCAACAACTTCTCTGTGCCAGTGCCTCACCACCCTCAAACAGTGGGTCAGAGCAGGAAAAGAGGCTGCCAGTGTGCCTGGTCCCTCAGATTTGCTCTGCAAGAGCCTCTGAAGGCTCATGAACATGGAACACACCGAGCAGGACCTGGAGATCCAGGCTGGCCCAAGGGAGGGTTTTGTGTTGGAAGCACTGCACCCTGACCACCGAGATTCCAGCAGCTGGGGAAGCACCCCACAGCACCCCAACTGCTACGAGCAGCCTGCCTGTGGGTGCCAGGTGGAGCAATGTCCAGCCAAGAATAGGTGTGTTTGTCTTGGAACGTTATGACATCACCTGGGGTTTAAATCATCCTCGGAGATAAGCAGCAGCTGTGGTTTAGCTCTCAGCCAGAGGTGTGTAACATTTCTAAGGTGGGATCGTTCCTGGAGTCTCGGCTGCAGGAGAAGCCAGGGCTGCTCTCTGCACAAATGCTTGCTCTGTTGCTGGGCCATTCCCTACCAGATGACAGGCAATGCCCTGTGGTTTTTCTTCCAGACCTTCCTGCTGGATGTCGTGCAGGTGAGTGGCCACATGAGATGGGGTCATCTGCAAAGAGGTTCAGCAGTCTGGGGCAAAGGCAGAGTTTGTTAGCTGAAAGCCATTGGAAATGCATTCAAACTGGATCAAAATCACATGATTGTAAATATTGGTGGTGGAGATGTTTCTGGGCCATTTCAACACCTGGAGGGGTGTCCAAGGAATGCAGATGAAACACTGGCTGGAACAAGCTGCATCATGCTGCTGCTCACAGCCTTTCCCCAGGACTTCTTTCCTTTTCAAACTGTTGTTTCCCTTTCCCCCCCGCCCCAGTTGGAGCCATTCCACCTCTCTTTGATCACTCTCCTTGGAAGAGACTGGGGTGCAGTCTGCTACTGGCTTCCTGGTCAGCACGAGCCCGAGGAGGAAATATGGCAAAAACTGGTCCCATGGTGAATGTCCATGAAGATACCTCAGGAGGGTCTTTTCTGTGTTTAAATTCCTTGAGTGGTAGCACAAGGAGGCAGCTGGGACACTCCACTGGGAGGTGAGGTTTTTGAGGGATTCAGTGCTCTGAGAGGCCAGTGTGGTGGGACATATGGAGTCAATTCTCCAGGCTCTAACTGGGGGCAGATCTTGCATGCGGAGGGGCACTCCTGCCCCAGGGTGCTGCTGCAGGGCAAGGACTTGAAGCAGTTAAGCAAGAAAATAAGAGCTGTTAGAAACTCAGACATTACATTTTCTCTCAAATGTTAGTGCTTCGTCTCACAGATCTTGATCTCGCAGTAGCTGGGCTGTGGTTTGGAGGCCAGGGAAGAGGCTGCACTGTGTAGCTCAGCTTGTGCAAGGAGCAGTGTGACCACCTTATCTGAGGGTCGCATCTGGCCAGCTCTGCTTCCTCCTCAGGGCTGCTTGGAGCTCTGTGCTGTCCAGGGTGCTCTGCCACAGCATGGTGTGATCCCTACCCTGCCTCCCTGAAATTCCTGTAGCACCTGTTCAGGTACAGCTCCTTCCAGACTCTAAGGAACATGGTGCCTGGGGCTGACTGTCTCACACACCATCCTGTGCTGCGAGGGATGGGGCACGGCCAGCTGGGGAGTCCCAGCCTCCCTGGGAAGGGACCTGGAACGGAGCCTGGGAGAGCTGCAGCTGGGGCGTATGAAGGATGGATGTAGTTTGAAGCCATCGCCTGTTGTCCTACCCCTGCCTGGCTTCTCACCAGGTTTCATGAGTGCTTGGGTTCCTTTAAACCCATGTCAGGTAGAGTGTAGCAGCTGGGAATAAACCTGGGCTGGAGAGTTTGAGTTCATCCAGACACGGATTTGCTGCGCTGTCAGGATGTGCTGCTGTGGGGGAAAGTCATTGCTTCCTGTTGCTTCCTGTTCCCTGTCCCAAAGGCCTGGTTTGTGTCCCAAACCCCTCCCTCTCCCAGCTGGCAGGCACAGGGAGGGGGTCCTGCTGCAGCCCCCATCCTGTCACCTCACCAGAGCTTCTCCCAGGGATTGGCCTGGCAGGTCCTGACAGATCTGGGCAAGGCAGATCTATGCTTTCCTTTAGACAGCAGTGCTGGGAGGAAGGGCCCCCACCAGCCCCAGAGCAGCACTGAGACAATGGCGTGTGGAGGTGTCACTTAGCCTGGTGGGAACACAAGCAACACAGGGGTTGTTTTTGAGAGGAAACTATTTTTGACCAGTTTTTAGGGAAAATACTGCTGAGATTGTGGATGTCTTTGTGCTCAGACTGCCCTTTCACGGGGAAAGGTTTAGAATTTCTTTGAACAAAGGTGAAGTTGAAGCCAGCAGTGGGTTAAAGCATGAGCAGAAACAACACCTGGCAGCAGGGAGGTGGGAGTCAGCTCTGTCCACCTGCCTGGGCCATGTCACCTGAGTCACTTCTGGGAAAACAGGAGAGAATAGGCTGTACTGCCTCCGGTCAGCAGCTGGGAGGGGTTGGCAGCTTGCCCTGGATTTTGACAGGTTGGGAGGTTATGGCAGAAGTGTCAAATGAATTTCAAGAAGGGCTGAACTTTAAAATCATAGCCCATAGCTACATCTCCCACAGCAGCATCTTCAAAAGCTGCTGGCACCCCCACATCTCTCCTGGCAACAGTGAGGGGGCAGTGGGGGGAGAGGGGGGAAATCAGCCATCCCGGGGCTGTAGTGCTGGGCTGGGCTCAGCCTTGTGCAGAGGCAGAGAGGGAGGCTGGTTATTTTTAGGGCTGGAGCTGGATCTGACCGTAGGGTGACCTTGCAGCTCTCCAGTCTGGTGCACACTGGCAGGATTTGAGCAAATTGCTCCCCAGTTGTGCGATGAATTAATGCAAAGCCTTAAGCCTCATGGTGCAACACTGCAATCAGTGGGGCGGTGGTGTTTGAGAGCAGTGTCAGGATGGTCACAGCAGCCCTGGTTCAAAACCATTTCTCTGATGCACAAAGAACCTCATGTTTTTCTCTTTTTTCCCTTTACTGTTGTTTAGTTTTCTGGAGAGTGAAGGCTCTTCCTTGGGATCACCTGGCTCAGCCTGGTCAGGTGTTGGGATGCACTGCACTGCCACTGCCTCGCTTCCAGTCTGGCTGCCTCTGGATTTAGGAACAGTACAGGAGCAGGGTCACTGCCCTGGTCCTGCTGGCCACTACTGCTCATCCAGGTGCCATTGCTCTTCTTGTCCACCTGAGCACACACAAGCTCATGTTCAGTTGCTGCTGTCCAGCACCCCCAGATATCTTCCCAGATTTCCAGCCACTTTGTCCCAAATCTGGAGCACTGCATGTGGTTGCTGCGACCTGATGGCAGGACCTGGCACTTGTCCTTGTTGAATCTCATACCTTTGGCCTTGGACCATCGACTCAGCCTGCCCAGATCCCTCTGTGGATCTGTCCTTCCCTCCAGCAAATCCGCAGCTGCTGGTGTGTGTGGTGCCTGCCAGCCCACTGCTGCCTGGGGTGGTGTTTTTGTAGCTCAAATAATGTCCCTTTTATTTTTTACAGTATTAAATCTCAGTGGTCATGCTTGTCCCTCTTTTTGACATTTCTGGCATTTCTGACGTTGTGAGTTCTCTCAGCGGATGATCCTGAGGGCAGGGAAGCACTGGGGCAGAATTCACTAGTTTTCAAGCCTTTGTGCTTTCTCAAGAGTTTAGGCACCAGAATGGGACCTGGACCTGTCCTGAGTCTGACCAGCTGGACCCCAAGCAGTGAGGGGTTGGTCAAACCTGGCTGAGCTCCTTGCCCCCATTGAAACACTGCTTGCTGCAGTGACCTTGCTGCTGGTAAGATGAGCAGGTTATGCCAGGGACTTTAAAAAAAAAAAAAAAACAAAAAAACAAAAACCAAAACACCCCACCCAGAGGGAGAGCTGCTGTGCCTGACGTGTGCAAGCGTGCCTGTGCCAGTGAGGCAAGGGCTCCAGCATGGGCTTACATCCAGCAGCATTTTCCCCTTTCAGATCCTTGTTTATCACTAGCTCTTGCAGAAAGGGCAGGCCCAGCTCTCAGCAAAGAAAGCATAACTAAGTAGGGATGAGAACATGCCCCTTTTTCTACCCTGCTGTTTTTTACCTTGACTCAGGGCCTCACACATCTGCCCTCATGATGTGGAAAGTCAGGGACCACTGGCACCTTCAGTGTGTTGGAGCTTTAATGTAAAACATAATGCTATGGCATCAAACAAGGAAAAAACCCACCCTTGGTATTTCAGTATTTAAAAGATACAAGCAAGGGACAGAAGCAATTAGAACTTGCTTCATGCTATTATCTGTTATTTTAAGAGTCTCCTCTTCTTGTGTCCCATTTTAATGCACTTGCTGAGAATCCTGGCTTTCTATTAGTCTCTTGGCTGTCCTTGGATATTCTCTGTTCCCTTGTGGGGGCTCAAGTTCACCTCCTTGAAGTAAAGAAATAGGACGCTTTGAGGCAAAAATCCTGTGCCTGAAGTGATTCCTTTTTTTGACCTTTTTCAAAAAAGAAAATAGTTGCTGCTGTTGCCAAAAAAAAAGTCCTTTTGAGTGAGGGATTGTTCAAACCTGCATATCTTCTGCTGACCCTGTCCCAGCGAGGCAGGGCCAGCACTGACCTCCATCTGCACAGTGGGGAGCAGCATTAATCACAGAATCATTACGGCTGGAAAAGACATTTAAGATCATCAAGTCCCAGCATGACCAAGACCACCACTAAGCCATGTCCCCAAGTGCCACATCCACGTGTCTTTTAAATTCCTTCAGGGATGATGACTCCACTGCCCTGCACAGCCTGTGCCAGTGTCTGATCATCCTTTTGAACAAATTTTCCTCAATATCCAACCTAAACATCCTCTGGCACAACTTGAGGCATTTTTTCTTGTCCTGTCCCTAGCTCCCTGGGAGCAGAGCCTGACCCCCACCTGGCTGCACCCTCCTGTCAGGGAGCTGTACAGAACAAGATCCCCCCTGAGCCTCCTTTTCTCCAGGCTGAGTCCCCCCAGCTCCCTCAGAGGCTCCTGGTGCTCCAGCCCCTTCCCCAGCTCCATTCCCTTCTCTCGACATCCTCCAGCACCTCCATGTCCTTCTTGAAGTGAAGGGCCCAGAACTGATCCAAGGACTCGAGGTGCCTCAGAAGTGCCCAGCACGGGGGACAGGCACTGCCCTGGTCCTGCTGGTGGCACTGGGGAGGGCACAAGCCAGGACACTGTTGGCCTTTGTCGCCGGGGTTCTCAAGGAGCCCTGGGTCGGCACTGCTGCCTTGACTGTGTCCAGTTCAGCGGAACAAAGGACAGGACGAGAGGACACGGTCTTAAGATGCACCAGGGGAGGTTTAGGTTGGACATTAGGTGAAATTGCTTCACAGGAACGGTGATTAGATCTTGGAATGGGCTGCCCAAAGAGGTGATGGAGTCACCGTCCCTGGAGGTGTTTAAGGAAGAACTTGACGCGGCGCTCAGTGCCCTGCTGTAGTTGACATGGTGGTGCTGGGTCACAGGTTGAACTCGCTGATCTTCGAGGCCTTTTCCAACCTAATTGATTCTGTGGTGGGCCACGCACCCCGCGGCTGTGCTGGAAATGGCGATAAGGGGGCAAAGCCCGCAGGGCCCAGCGCCCGCAGGGTCCCTCGTGGCCGGGCCCGCGTTCCCCCGGCAACCGCGCGGTGCCGAGATGGCGGCGGGGCGGGGGGGCGGAAGATGGCGGCGGCCAGGGCGGCACCGCCGGGCGGGATCTATGGAAGGTCGGGCGGGCTCTATGGCGTTGACCGCCGCGGCTGCGCACACGCGGCCCCTCCTCCGTCGGGCTGCGGGCGCTGCGGGTGCGAGCGGCACCG
>VZSE01011074.1:38839-83998 GCA_013398275.1 Promerops cafer | reverse complement strand
GCGGGTCCCGGTGCGGGTCCCGGTGCCGCGGGGTGATGGCGCGTGTCTCCCCGCAGGGCGGACGTTCCCCAAGCGCGGCCAGACCTGCGTGGTGCACTACACGGGTGAGTGCGGGGCGGCCCCGGGAGCGGAGGGGCGGGAGGGTCGGACCGGCCCGGACACCGAGGGAGCGGGGCCTGCCGCCTCGGCCGCCCCCGGCTGCCTGCGGGGACCCCGGGCGCGGCGGCTCGGATGGGCCGCGGCGCTCCGTGGGGAAGAGGGGGTCCGGGCCGCCACGGGGGCCTTTCCCTGGGGGCGCGGATGAGCCCCGGGGTGGGGATGGAGGTCCTGTCGGTGCCGTGGGGAGGCCCCGTTGTCCCCGTCTTTCCCGCAGCCTTTTCAATGAAGCGGCCTTTCCCACGCTTATCCAGCTTGCTTTCTGGGGGTGCACCGGGGACGGATCCAGAGGGGACGCCGGGGCGCAGGCAGGGGCACCCCGGGTAGAGCCCTGGGAGTCCCAGGGCAGCTGAGACCCGTGGGCTGTGGGGCAGCCAGGCCCCGGGCCCTCATGGTCTCCACGAGTCACCCCCCGGGAGCTTTGGGGTCTGCTTCTTCAGAGCGGGGTCGCTCCTGCCACAGCTCGCTGCAGGAGTGCAATCCCCCTCCCCAGTCCTGCCCCAGTGCCTTCTCCGTTGTGGGGTGACGCCAGGGGTACCTGTGGGGCCGCCCCAGGCCCGCATCTTGGGGTTTTTTGGGGGGCCCCCGGTGCGGATAACCAGAGCACTGTTGAGTGGTCGGGGTAGCGCTTTGATGAGGGGCTGCCCCAAAGCCAGGGAGGGTCATGTCGTCCAGCAGCCTTCTGTGAGCTGAGGGGGAAAGAACCCAACCTTAGGACCCCAAAAGATGCTTTAGAGATGACTCTGGGGGCTCTTGTCCCCCTGGGCTGCCTTTTGTACAGCGTTGGCTCATTGGCATGGTAAAAACGAGTAAATGAATCATTTGTGACTGTTTTTGCTAATAACCAATTCCCCTTCCCGCCCCAGTGCTTTCCGCCTCCCCTTGCTCCCGTTGGGGGGCTGGGGGTGCCCCTCTCTGCGGAACGGGGCCCGGCCTGCTGGGAGGGCTCGGCCGGCATCCAGCCCATCTGCTGCTCCTCCATCTCCCCCGTCCTTCCCGTTCCCTCGTCAGCAGGGAGAGGAAGCAGCTTGGTCTGCCCGGCCGCCCCGTTTCCTCCGCCGGTGGAAGAACAAAGAGAGGCTGGCAGGCAGTCAAGTGGCTCCCGGTGGGCCAGTCCTGCTGCCTGCCAGCCCTCCCGACTCCCAGCGCTCTGGCTCCCTGCGCCTGCTCTCCTCTCCTGTGGCACTGCTGGAGCTTGGCCGCTCTCCCCAGCTCCATCCCCCACCGCAGCAGAGCTGTTTGGGGGTCACCACCATCCTGTCCTCACGTCACGGTGCTTCAGGCAAAGTGCTACGTGGTGACTTGCTCACTGCTCACAACGGACCCTCCCCAGCAGCGGTGATCTGCTGCGCCTGGGAGCGGTTCTCTAATTTCCTTTATTTTATTTGTTATTATTGTCTCCATTTATCCTTTATCCCCACCCCCGTTCCGTCTGCAGGCAGCTCCTGCCCCCCCTGCCTCGGCAGGCAGCAGGAATCAAACACCTCCAGGCCCTGATGCCATTTCCCTGCGTCGGCAGCGCAGTTCCTGCAGCCAGCCCTGCCAGAGACGGGAGCGGGGCTTGGCTCATGGGAAACCTTACAAACCTTTGATTCCCGGCCCGGTTGCAATGCTCACCGATCCCAGAGCAGCATCAGGGATGGTGGCAGAGTGCAGTGCTGGAGGTGCCGAGCTCCAGGACTCCTTCCAGAGCCCTGGCCCAGCTGCCCTTTGCTCCAGTGCTGGGGAGATCCAGCCTGTGGTGTGCAGGAGGCAGCTCTCCGTGTGCTGGGTTATGGATGCGCAGTGGTTTGGATAAAAAAACACTTGGGGAGAAAAACAGTGATCCAAGGGTTAGGGACTGTGGGGAGCCAGCTTGGTCAGCCACTGGCTGGTGCTGCTTCTGCCTGTGCCCAGGCTCCTGCTCCATGGGGCATGGCCCTGCCGAGAGCATCCCAGAATGGACAGACAGACAGCCCTGGTGTGGGAGGGCAGTGCCAAGATAAGAGGTAGAGAGAAGACCAACCTCCTTGGAGATGCCAGTTACTTATGCTGGGGTTGCAGAGATGGAAATCTATGGGGGGAGCTGGTGGAACTGAGCCTGTTCCCGCTCCTTCCTTCCAGGTCTTGGGTCTCTTTGTGGAGAGCTTGTGCCATGGGGTGTCCGAAAGAGCCTTTGATATGAAATCTGCTACGTAGGGCTCTTAAAGGAACTAAATCAGGGATAAAGTTCCCCTATGTGCCCAGTGTGTTCAGCACACTTTGCTTTGCTTGCAGCAACTGACATGGGATGGAACGGAGTGTGGGAGTGAATCAGTGGGGAGAGGATGTGGATTGGGGGCCAACAGAGCTAAGCCCCCCTGGGTCAGAGCAGGGAGCAGAGTGGGGCTGCTGTGCAGTTGGGGGTCCTGCAGTGCTGGTGCCAGGGGGCCTGGCTGTGTGGGGAGACTGTGGGCTGACAAGTCTGACATGGATTGGCCAAATGGCTTTGCCTGAGTGGCAAAGCACACTCAGCATGTGGGGTCTCTGAGGGAATTCGGCTTGGAGCAGAGAGGGATACTGGAGGAAACTGCCTTTCTCCAGCAGGATAGCACTGAGGGGCCTGCTGTCCTCCCTAGTGCCTGTGCACAGTCCCTGGGGCAGTGGTGCTCCCCCGGCTGCTCTGGGTGCTGCCCTCGACGCTGTCCCGCTGCTCAGCAAACGCCCCGCGGTTGAGAGGCGTTTCCTCCCAAGGCGTGCGACTGCCGGTCCACGGGTTGTGGCAACTGTGAGAGCTCAGTGCCATCTCCTGCACTCCCTTCCCTGCCTGCGCTGGGGTCCTCTGTCCTGCCAGGCCTCAAGAATGGTGGGCAGAGCCCTCTCCCCATCCAGCTGTGGGTGATAATGGGGTGAGCTTGAGTGATGGGAAGTGCTGGTGGAGGCAGGATTGAACCTCATCCTGGCATCCCTGCCCTGAGCAGGGGTTTGGAGCATGCTGGGTATTCCAGGGCTTCTGGGAAGGGTTTTCCATCCTGTCCCAGCTGGAGCAGAGGTGCCTGTCCCACTGCTCTGGTCTCTTCCTGCCTCTCCTTGGGAGGCTGGCTCTGTGCCGGAGCCCCTGGGCAATGGCCGTGCCAAGGATCAGCCCCCCGGAGGGGATGGAGGGGGTGCGGGTGGGGCTCTGCACCCCCAGCAGAACCCGACCCGGCAGGTTTGTCCCAGGGCTGACTCTGCCTGCTCCAGCACCGCTCTCCGCCGCCTCTGCCCGCCCAGGGGGCCCGGAGCCAAGTCGCACGTTGCAGCCAGCGTCTCCCAGCTCCTGCCTGCCAAGTGTGGCAGAGACCTGGCAGCGCCACGCTGCCCGGCTGGGGCTGTGCTCCAGAGCAGAGCCCATCTCCATCCCATGGCTGCTGCAGCCTCAGCTGTAGGGCTCTCTGTTCTTCCTCACGGTGATTTCCTGAGACCCCTTGGAGTCTGTGTAGCCCAGCTGGGATCTCAGGGGGCTCAAATCCTTCTAAGTGGGAGCCAGGGCAAGTGGGTCTCCATAATCCACCTGTGTGAGTCCTCCTTGCAGGACGGGGGGTGACAAGCACGGAGCCCTGTTAGGGGCTTGGATGAGCTGGGATGTGCCAGGGGCTGTCTGCTGCTCCTGGGGTTCTGCTGGGGTAGCTGCTTCTGCCAGAGGATGCTTTGCCTCCATAATAGCTTTAAGATCTCATTATCTCCTTGCTCAGGGATGGCAGGGATGAGGAAATGGTTGCTCATACTTGTCCAGGGCTGGAGAAATCTCCCAGGAGGCTTGCGGGCAGAGGAAGTGCCTGAGATGAGGATGCAGTCTCCGAAGGATTGGAGCCTCTTTGTTTTCCCCGCTGGCATGATGGGGTAGCATGGCCATGCTCCCCCAAAGGACCTTCTCCATCCTGGTTCGGGAGAGCTGAGTGATCAATCCCTCAGGCTGCTGCAACCAGCATAGTCCATCAATCCCTCTCTTCTGCAGCCAGAGAGCTGCCAGCTCTGAAAGAGCTCCTCAGGCTGGACTGGGACAGGTGAGCTTGGCAGCGGGGTCGGGCAGTGCCGCCCACTCCTATGCAAGGTTGGCAGCATCTCCTGCACTGCTGCTGATGCCTCTGCATTCCCTGGTCAGGACATCAAATGGGATTCACTTCTGCAGGCTGCAGATCCCCTAGGAGCATCCCAGTAGTCCCTGCTTGCTGTGACAAGCAGGGGGTTGTGCTGCGTGGCCCCTGGGTTTTTTCCTTGGTGGGTGTCCAGGGAGAAGGGTGGCAGAGAGCTGTCCTCTGCGTCCCTCCTCAGCCACCTCGGCCCATTGCAGCGCCAGAGTGCTCGGAGCCGAGTCAGGGTCAGCTGGGGCCGCAGCCAGGCAGCGCTGCTGGTGCCAGCCAGCATGGCCTGCCCCGTGTCCCTGCTGCCAGGCGGGAGGAAGGCCAGCGGACGAGAGCGGGGAGCAGTGCCAGACGGGGCTGGAAGCAGGTTCAGCAACAAGAGGTTTATCCTGGAAGGAGGAAATGAGAGAATTCCGGATTTACTATTCCAAAGTCCAGGGCTACAGCATGACTGGCTGAGCTGACGCTCGACACCCTGGAGAAGGGATTTTTGCTGTCTGTTAAATTAAAAACTTAATTTTACTCCCTGGGAGGAGCCCACAGGTCTTGGTGCTTGTTGCCCCTGCAAAGGTGATGTATTTTCTCCCATTCCCTTCTTTCTGTTCAGCATTTCCCATCAGTGTGGCTGCTGGTCCCTGTGTACCATTCCCTCTGGTCACTGTGCAAGCAGGGGCTGAGCTCCCCCATCCCATCTTTTTCACAGACACGTTTTTCCCTTGTACACATGTCCTGGCAAAGGGAAGTCAATCTGCCCCATGCCATCCTGAGGAAGCTGGGTTTTTTCAAGACTACAGAACAGTTTCCAGCCAGGATAGCAGGATTTTCAGGCTGCTTTGGGAAGTGAAGAAGTGTTTTAGAAGAGAGTTTGATTTTGCTCTTATCACACAGGGTTTATTGTACAGAACACTGGCTGTGTTAATGCAGAGCTGGAGCTGCCTTACAGGAGTTGACTGGTGGAGTTACTGCTCCTATAAGGCAGAGCCAACTCCAAGATTCCCCAAGAAGGTCAGGCAGGGAGCAAGGGAGGGGAGGAAATTCCTCCTTAGCTCATGTTGGGGAGTTATATTTAGCTCTGGGGATATCAGCCTGGCTCAGCCTGTGCTGGGGAAGGAGGGCTGCCCCAGGCACATGCACCCAGCACTTGGTGCTGCCTCTCCCCATTCTCGGGTTCAGGAGGGATTTGGCTTAATCAGTGGGGCAGAGGCAGGGCTGGAGGCCAGTCACAGCCTCCAGATGGGGCACTGGAATGTCATCAGTGTTTTGGGTGCCTGAAGGTAGAAGCCTGTTGAGTGGGAGGCGTGTTTTCTGGTGGGATGGGAAGCACAAGGTCGGATCCTGCTGCCTGATAAATGGCTGTGGTTGGTGCTGCAAGGTGGGCAGGATTTTCTTCCCCCATCCATCTGCTCCCCTGTCAGTCCTTGGTCCTGGCCCAGAGGAGCACTTCTCTTTGGCCAAAACAGTTCGGTGTCATCCTTCCCTGCCCCAAGATGGGTGATGCCACAGGGGTTTCCCCTCCTGTGCAGGTGTTTCCCAGGGAAAAGGAGGACAAGCTGAGACACATCTTTGACTCAGAGCCATGTGACTGTCCCCTGCTCGGGCTGCCAGGTCACAGCATCTCATGTTGGCGCGCGTGGCTCTGTCCCTGTATCACCATCTCCCTCTCTCTCCCCAGGTATGCTGGAGGATGGGAAGAAGTTTGATTCCTCCCGCGACAGGAACAAGCCGTTCAAGTTTGTGATGGGCAAGCAGGAGGTGATCCGTGGCTGGGAGGAAGGAGTCGCTCAGGTGCCCGGAGCTCCTCCGCCTCGCGCTCCTTGTGCCGGGCTGTGCTGCGCCAGGAGCTGCAGCGTGGGCAGGAATCAGTGTGCATGCAGCTCATTCCCTCTTCTATTATTTTTTTATTTTATTCCCCTGTCCCACCCCCTCAGCGCTGGGAGGTGTGGGTGTGAATATCACCTTCTGCATTGCCACCTGCCAGCTGGCAGGAATGGAGCCGGGCCAGGCCCCAGCAACACCTACGGCACGTCGGTGACTCAGCGGTGACATTTCTGCACTGAGTTAGCTCTGAACGAGCACGGCGGGAGTGCTCAGGCCTCCCGGGCTCCGGAGCCCACGCGGAGGGAGGGCTGGTGGGCACAGCACAGCTCCAGGCTGTGATCCCACGCTGTGGGCACAGCACAGCTTCAGCTCCTGCCCGCCTGACACTGTGCCATGCTGGCAACACAAGCACAAGGATGCTGGTGGCTGGAGGGAATGGCCTGGCATTCCCTGCCTTCCCTCATGTGAAGGACATCTCAAGCCCTGCTCCTTTTTCAGCCCGTGCTGCCTACCTTTTCCCTCTGACATTCTTCCCGTTCCTCTCGTTTGTGTAGCCTGGGTCCTTGCTCTTGCCTGGTGTAGGGAAAGCCCTGGGGACAGGTGTGTGTCCCTCCTCTGTCCCTCACCTGGCAGTTGTGCCCATCTCCTGACATCTCTGTTTCTGTCCCTGCCCCAGATGAGTGTTGGTCAGCGGGCAAAGATGACCATCTCCCCAGATTACGCCTACGGCTCCACTGGGCATCCAGGGATCATCCCACCAAACGCCACTCTAATTTTTGACGTGGAGCTCATGAAATTGGAATGACCCATCCCAGCACCCTGTCCTCGGGTAAGGAGGGGCAGCTTCTGTCAGGGACTGTGTGGATTGAGGACAGCTGTGTGTCACACGGCTCAAGGCCCCTGTGTTTGATCTTGGGACAGTGTGGGGAGGTGGGATAGAGGTGGGGCAGTAGTGGGGAATGTGAGAAGGACAGGGAAAGTCTCTGGCTGTGGGTAGAAGTTGCTCCTGGGAGTCTGGTGAGCTGGTGTTCAGATCACTACTTTGCAGTGCTACGTGCAAAGTTCCCAGCCTGGCAGAGCGGGTTCATGTCATGGAGCTGTTGCAGTGCCAGTTCTTTGTGCCTTGGGTTCTGAGAGTTGCTGCGCCAAGGGGGCTCGGCTGCCACACCCCCTCCTGCTCTCATGCTGCCAGGGCATGGGGCTGGTGGTGTGGGCAGGAGGCTATGACTGTGACCCAAGGGTTGGAGCACGTGCTATGGAGACAGGCTCAGAGCTGGAGTTGCTCAGCCTGGAGAAGAGAAGGCTTTGGGAAACCTTGGAGCACCTTACAGAGCCTAAAGGGGCTCCAAGAGAGCTGGAGAGGGACTTCGTACAAGGGCCTGAAGTGATAGGGCAAGGCAGAACAGCTTCACACTGACAAAGGGCAAGGTTAGATTAGATATTAGGGAAAAATCCGTCCCTGTGAGAGTGGAGAGGCCCTGGCACAGGCTGCCCAGAGAAATTATGGCTGCCCCATCCCTGGAAGTGTCCAAGGCCAGGTTGGATGGCGCTTGGAGCAAGTGGTCTGGTGGACAGTGTGCCTGCCTGTGCCAGGAGGCTGAAACAAGATGGGTCTTTAAGGTCCCTTCCAGCCCAGCCCATTCTGTGATTCTGTGGGGCTCTGCTCTGGGGTGTGGGGTCTCCACAGTGTGGGCAGGGTGGTGCTGTGCTCCCCCCTGTGATCAAGGCTTTGCTGCTCTGAAGGCCCAGTGTGGAGGCTGCCGTGCCCTGGGCACATTCCCTCCTTGACCAGCAGGCAGCTCTGTGACGCTGCCTCTCCTGTCTCCCCACAGGTTTGGCACATGGAGGAATCCAGAATCTCAGCTTCAAGAAGAGTGCACATGACTTTGTACGGAGCTTTTCCTGATAGTCCACTATACTCATTGTATAACCTTACACCTTGATTGAATGCCTTTGGTCACTAAGCTTTGCGTCTGACTCTTCCTCCTTGTATCGTGTTTATATGTCTTTTTAAACTATACACCGTAAACCTCAACTCTTTTTGGGTCAAGTTCTTAATCTTATTTTTGTTCCAGGTGTAGACTGCGTTTTTCCCAGTAGCACGCAGATGGGCTGACCTTAGATAGGAGTCATTTGAACAAAAGGAATCCTGTTAGTTATTTGGTGCAGATTTATGATGTTTTCAAACCAGAAATTGCTGCTGCTGCAAAAGCCATAGCAGAGTGAGGTTGTTGAGGCTGAAGGGATGCAGAGAGCAAGGTAGCACTAGGATTGTTTATAGGAATTCTGCCTGGAGTGGGACAGTTGAGGGAGCCTGGCCTTTCCCTGCTCCCTGGGGAGCATCACTGCAGGTATTGTGGGTTTGCTCTGGGAAAGGAGGGCTGCTCTGCCCCTGCTTCACCCTGCCATCTCATGGTGGGCCTGCCTTCCCCTCCAAACCACTTTTGGATTTAGGAAGTTGGGTTTCCACCAGAGCTCCACCACGCCCTGAAAATCCCATAGCATGGAGCTTTCTTTAAAGAAAAAGGAAAACTGGACAAAGGGAAGGTGCTGTCTGCAGGGGAGATGGTGGGGGCTCAACTCAAGAAAAACGCCTTTGTCCTCCTTCTTCCCTGTGGAAAGGAACCATCAGCCCCCCGTTGTCCCCGCTCTGAGCACGCCTGCCCATTCTCTCCTGCCACCTGATGCTGGTCATCGCTGCTTGCCTGGTCTCACAGGACGCATAGCTGTCCCCTGTGCCCCCTCCCTCTGCCCTGCCCAGTCCGTTGGTAACAGAAACTCCCGCTGGTCACTTCCTTCTCCGCCGCACAAAGGTATCCAGTTTATTATCGCAATAAAAACGCTTTATGCTGGCTTTTCTCAGCCCTGTGTCCTGGAGGTTTTTCCCTCGGCCGTCTGTTGCTCAGCACAGCAGGGGCTGGGCTGGGTTCAGGGGGTGCTGTGTGGGGTGCTGTGAGTGCTGCTCTGGGCTCGTAGGGTGCTGTGCCAGGCTCATGGGGTGCTTTGGGTGCTGTGCCAGGGTCGCAGGGTGCAGTGCCAGGCTCACGCAGTGCTGTGCCAGGGTGGTGCTGCTGTGCCTTAGTGTGAGGCTCAGGTGCTTGGCCCTGGGAGCACAGTAGGATGCCTGGAGCTCCTGTGCTCTGTGGGGAGGTGATGGTGGCCTGCTGGAATTTGCATAATTAATTGCCTCACCATAACCTATTAAGCACTGCCCTCACAGCCTTGTGCCCTTGTGGCTGTGACTCAGCCCGGACTGGAAGCATGAAGGATAGATGGATGCATGTTCCCATGGTCCTTTCAGCTTCAGGGAAGCCTTTCCTTGCACCTTTCTGGATTTATTTCAGTCCTTTTTGAAAGCTGGACGTGGCACATGGGGCACAGCACATCACCTGCTTTGGGCTTTGCTGCTGCAGCTGTGGGTGTTGTGTGTGTAGGACCTGCTCAGGCACCACTCTAGGCCAGTGCCTGGCTCCTCTGCTGACAACCTTTGATCAGTGTGCCACAACTGATAACACAGCCACAATCAATAACAGCCTGTCCCAGCTGCCAAGCAAAGTTTGTGTGTAATGGGTCCTGGAGGGAGCAGTGGCCCTGGGGCAGGAGCAGCTCGGCCACTGGGATGCATCCAGGAGCACCGGTGCTTGCACAGGGCCATGCAGGAATCAGCACTGCCCTTAATTGCAGCTCAGTTAAGCAGAACAGGAGCTTGTGGGGCACCAGCACCCTGCTCTGTCCTTTGCTGTGGCCGTTACTGGGTGTAAGCTTGAGGCCGGTTTGGGTTTCTCTTCCTGCAAAGCTTTTTTGCTTTAATTATTAACCAGTGCCAGGCAGTGCCATGGCTTCTGGCTGGGGCTAAGCCAGGGCAGGGGGGAGGCTGAGGGAAGCCCCTCACCCTTGGACCCCCAGCCCCTGCACAGCTCCTGCAGCACCCATGAGTGCAGGTGTGGTGTGTGTCCTTCCAGCTGTGGTTTTGTGGGAGGAGGGTTTCAGGGAATGAACAGACTCCAGGAAACAATCCTCTGTCTGTGTAGGACTCTCTCTGCCGCTGGTGCTCAAGCTGTTCTTGTCCTGGGCTGGTCAAGGCAGCTGGGCACCATCCAGCTAAAAATAACACCAGCAAATAAAACACTTCCTCCTGGCCTGGCACGCTGGAGCGGAGGCACAGGGAGCTGGGACGTGCCTGGCTGCGGCTCCACAGCGGGACTGGCCCCGTGCCGGGAAGCTCTGGGCTGGTGCCACCACATCCAGGGCTGCCCAAGCGCCCTCAGCACCCCCTGCCCGGCTCCTGGGGACACGGTGACCCATGGCATCCTCAATGCTGA
Source organism: Promerops cafer (assembly GCA_013398275.1). NCBI lineage: Eukaryota > Metazoa > Chordata > Aves > Passeriformes > Nectariniidae > Promerops > Promerops cafer. Next base: position 73,620 of record VZSE01011074.1, on the reverse strand, counting down.
AAGCAGAATGTCACCACTGGCTGCTGGAGGGCTGGATCCTCAGGTGACAGAGTGATGGCCCGTGGCAGCAGGATGCCACAGCCACCCCATGCTGAGCTCTGTGCTGGCTTAGTTTCTCCACCTGCAGCATGGGACTCCCACACCTGGCACGTGTCCCAGGTGACGGCTGGAAGGGCGTGGGACACGGGATCCCGGTCACGGCCGCGTCAGCCCCACGCACCAGGACAGCGAGGCGTCAGCGGGAGCCACCGCCCACGCAGGGGATCACGGTGGGGAACCCCCTTCGCCCCCCCCAGCAGGGCCTGGGGAGCCCAGGAAGGATAATGGGGGTGGGGGGGCCAGTTGGGGGGCCAAGCCACGTGCTAGGGGTGGCAGGAGAAGCGATGCAGTGGTGGGAAGGCCACAATGGGGGGCTACAGCCCCATCCCTGCTCCCCCAGGATGCCCAAACCTACAGAAAGCCATCCCTGTCCCTATCCCAATCCCTGTCCCATCCCTGCAGTGCCAGGGCTCTGTGCATTGTTGCCTTCCTCTTCCTCTTCCTCACCTATGCCCTACCTGGCGGGGGTGCAATCAGCTGAGGCTGTCTGGCCCCTCCCTGGGCTGGGCCCGGCTATAAAATCCAGGGGCCAGGCAGAGGGTGTCACAAGGATCTGAGAGCTGTTGGCAGGTGAGTCCAGGGGTGCCAGGGTTGGACTTGGGGGGGTCTTGTCTGTTGGATGCTGCTACTATCCCTGGGCTGCAGGTGGGATCCTGCCTGCTTCCCACAGGGCTCAGAGCTGGGTCTGGATTTGGCCCCTACACCATGAGTTTTGGATTATGCTTTTTGGGGGGGCACAGAGTATGTTTGGGGGGCACAGCCTTGGGCACAACATAAGGTGCAGAGGGGGCTGATGGTGTGTACGAGGGCTGTTCCCATGGGACATCTCACTGCTGTGTCTGGGTAACATTGGAATGGCCCCACTGGCCAGCTGGACATGGGGAGCAGAGAGGTGTGATGAGGGGCAAAGGGGCCATTCCCATGGATATCCCACTCCCCTGTCTGTGAATGCGGTGTTGGGATGGCTCTGTGGGGCAGGTGAACATGGGGAGCAGGACCTACCCGGCACACAGCCATCCATGTCCCAGCCACCAGGAAGTGGTGGTGGTGGTGGCCCTGGTGACATAGCCTTGAGTCACACTGCAGACTCCAGGTGACAGCCCATCTCCGGTACACGGGCTGGGGGGGATGCCTGGAGAGAGGCAACCCAGTCCTTAAACCGCCCCACCCCTGTCCCCTGGCAGCAGCAGCGATGGCAACGCTCTACCCATCCCTGGAGGACATGAAGGGCCACCAGGTCCTGCAGGTCAGTGCCAGCTCAGCAGTGTTACCGGGGGTGAGCAGACCCCAATGGGTCCCTGTGGGGTCTCACCTCAGAGGGTGCCCAGGGTGGGGGGCACAGCACTGAGCACCCTGTCTCTTGGCAGGCACAGGCAGCAGCTGGGGTGAGGACCCCCCCCACCACAGTGGTCACAGAGAAACCGAAGCTCACCTCGGGCACTGGTAAGTTGGGACATGATCAGCTCACCCTGTGCAGGGGCTGTCTGGGTGGGCAATGATGCTCAGTGTGAGCGGGGCTCAGCTGAGACTCCCCCCTGCAACTCAGTGCATGGGTTGGGTTGGGATTTTGGGGTCTCTTTTTGCTGGCCCATGGTCCCAGGGGGCTCCTGGCATGGAGGGGGCAATGGCTGTGGGTTGGGGGCGCCAGAAGCTGAGACCACCCTCGGTATGTCCCTCAGAGCCACCTGTGCTGTACCCCAACCTAGCTGAGCTGGAGAACTACATGGGGCTGGCGCTCTCCAGCGAAGAGATCCAGAAGAACCTGCGCACGGAGGACAGCACCGTAGGTGTCTGGGCTGGCAGCTCCCTGCCCCATGTGGCTCCCCATGCCATAATGGGGGTCCCTCTGGTTCCTCATCCTGCCTGAGAAAGGGATGCAGCACTCCCAAGGGCTGAGGTGCTCAGGGCCCTGTGTCTCCCCTGTCCCCACTGACCCCCAGCTCCCCCACAGGCACTGACCCCTGCCGGGCCCTCCCCAGGCCAGCTGGTCGCCCCCCTGAGTGGGAACAGCGCGGGGCTGCGGCGGGCAGAGATCAAGCCAGGTGTGCGGGAGATCCACCTGTGCAAGGACGAGCGGGGCAAGACAGGGCTGCAGCTGAAGAACGTCGACCAGGTGAGAGGCTGGGCTGGCATTGGGCTGGGCATGGCACGGGACAGTGTGTCATGGCATGATTTGACATGGCATAAGCATGACAGTAGAGCACAGCGTGGCATGGCAGTGTGTCACGGCATGGCAGTGTGTGGCATTAAATGTCACAGCGTGCCGCAGCGCAGCAGGGTGCAGATGGCATGGCATGGCCGTTGGTCCCTGCGCCAGCCTTGTGCCACCCCTCCACTGTGTCCCCAGGGCATCTTTGTGCAGCTGGTGAAGGCCAACTCGCCAGCAGCGCTGGTGGGGCTGCGCTTTGGGGACCAGGTGCTGCAGATCGACGGCAAGAACTGCGCAGGCTGGAGCAGTGACAAGGCACAGCGCGCGCTCAAGAAGGCGAACCCTGAAAAAATCGTCATGGTCGTGCGGGACAGGTGAGTGGGTGGTGGCACCGGTGGTGGTGGCAGTGCCGGTGGCAGCACTGATGGTGCTCTCCCCACAGGCCTTTCCAGCGCACCGTGACCGTGCACAAGGACAGCACCGGCCACATCGGCATCGTGGTGAAGAAGGGCAAGATTGTGTCGCTGGCCAAGGACAGCTCGGCCGCCCGCAACGGGCTCCTCACCCACCACTGCATCTGCGAGGTGAACGGCCAGAACGTCATCGGCATGAAGGTAGGGCTGTGCCCTGGTGGTGCAGGACATGCCTGGGGAGTCCAGGATGTGGTCAGACAATCCAGGAGGGAGGGGGCTACTGAGCAAAGCTGGGCACCCCATGGACCCCCCTCTCTCTCCTGCAGGATAAGCAGCTGATGGAGGTGCTGGCAGGGGCTGGGAATGTGGTGACACTGACCATCATCCCCACCGTGATCTACGAGCACATGGTCAAACGGTGAGAATGTGGGGCTGCAAGGACCCCCACACCCCACAGGGACCCCTGGGATCCCCCCCCACTGACCTCCCTTCCCTCTGCTCAGGCTCTCATCAGGGCTGGTGAAGTCGTCCATGGACCATTCCATCCCTGACCTGTGACACCATTGCCGCTGTTCCGGGAGCTGATGCTGGAAGCCAGAGGGCCTGCTGAGGGGACCCCGCAGCACCTCCAAAGGAGCTATTTTAGCACAAAACCCCTTCTCCCTTCAGAGTCTGGTGGCTGCTGGGTGGTTCTTCCTCTCGTCAGCAAGGATGAGGCAGATGTCCTGTACCACAGTCCCATTGTCCCCCTGTCCTTGCTTGGGCCACCCCCCTCAGGGCGGATGCCAAGGGCTGGCTCCAGCCAAAGCAGACACAGACCCAGCGACATTTATTACATCCACCACAGAGAGCAAGTACAGGACAGGGGAAACAAGAAGAGGGGGGTTACAGCTTTTTCAGTTCTGTATTTAAAAAATATATTATATAGATTTGTCTTTCAAATATAGTCGTTACATTTATTTCTTGGCAAAGCTTTGGATAGTCTAACAGACGTGTACACAGATCCACAAATACATTGCACGAGAGGCGAATATCCCAGCTCCACTTACATCTGCCCCAGCTGCCTGGACACTGCTGCTCCCCAAATCTTTCCCCCGGCACCTGGTGCTGTGCTGGTGGCAGAGCTGCTGTCTCCACTGCCCCCCAGCACGGGCAGAGCCGGCAGAAGGGGGATGCAGGGAAGTGTGGGGCACACGGGATGTGGCATGTGCCCCTCTGGGGACCACTGGACACCGGCGTGTGGAGCATCACCGGCTGCCAGGGCACCTGGCCGGTGGCACCCATGGGTGGGGGAGTGGGCTTGGGTTGGGGTTGGGGGGAAACACTGTTAGTTCAAGTCACGAAGAAACCACAGACATTCGTGGGGTGGGAGTGCGGCGCGCCCGGGGGAGCCCCAAGTCCCGCGCCCCAACAGCCCCGCTGAGCAATCCTTGCTGTCTTTGTGTTTCAACAACAAAAAAAAGGCATTTTTCCGGAGGCCACCAGCAAAGCGGGGGTTTGGGTGGGCCGGGGTGGCAAAGGGCTTGGCTCTGCCTGCATGGCACTGCCCGCACCCCAGCAAAGGCATCCGAGCTCCAGCACATGGTGGGATCACCGGCATCACGGCTGACAAAACTGCAGGAGCCCCCGGTCCCGCTCCCCGGCAGCCAGAGTCCCAACAGCCGGGCTTCAGTCTGTACCCAAAAAAAAGTGAATATAGTGCAAAGCAAAGGGAGGGAGAGCCCACGGCTTCCTCGGGGGGCTCCGTGCGTGAGCGGCAGCCCAGTTCCATCCCAGTGTGGGGAGGCATCTCCTAGGGAACGGGGGGCTGGCCCGAACCACTCCAGAGCTGATCCCAGTGTCTGGACAGGAACCCCCATCCCCCTGCCCACAGACAGACACTGCACCTGGAGCAAGGAACCGCTGCATCCCCAGCGCTCCACGCTGCCAGCGGCTCCTTGCCGTCACCCGCCCGTGGCACGGCTGGCCCCGGGGATAACCCAGCGACAAACAAGAAGCAAGTGCGATGGAGGGAGAGCCCCCCTGGCGGGTGCGGCCCCACGGCCCCCCGCAGCCAGAGGCACAGGCAGGGGTGTCCATCGGCGGGGGGTGACGCTGGGTGCCGACACCCCTCTTCCAACAACGGTTTTTTCCCTCCTCCAGGAGCTGGGGGGGCAGCACACCTCGATGCACCCACAGACCCCTCGGCCCCTTCCCACCCGCCAGTGCCACGCCGGGGCTTTACAATCAGCAGTCGGGTCTGTGGGAGCGGGTGGAGGGCGTCGGAGGGGTCAGGGCTGGGCAGTGCCTCCGGGGCCGGGGCTGGCGACGGGGCGACAGCCCATCCTGCGGATGGAGTGCAGGGCGACGGTGCAGCAGCCCCGCAGCAGCGAGCTGATGTTGTAGATGGGCTGGCCCTGCCGCCGCTGCGAGCGGCACAGCCAGGCCACCGTGGGCACCGCCGGCACCACCACGGCCAGCAGATCCACGATGAAGTGGCGGCTCCAGTAGCTCTTGGAAGGGTTGGTCTCACAGCCGGTCACCTCCATCAGCTCCTCCTCCGCCACGCAGGCGATGGCCACCGAGGGGCTGGCGCTTGGGGGCTGCCGCACCGCCGGGTTGCAGGGGACGCCCCCCTCGGCACTGGCAGCCGCCGTCGCGGCGTCGGGCTCGGCCACCATCAGGTCCGTGGTCCCGGTGGGGTTGGCGAGCTCGGGGACGGGCATCGTGTCTTCCATTTCAGAGACCCAGGCGGAGGTGGGGCTGCCCAAACTGCAAGCCTGGGACTTCATCACCTTCTCTAGGATGGTGTCCAGGTCGGGCTGGCAGGGCACGAAGTCCGTCTGGATGGCCCGCTCCTGCATGCAGCTGGCCTGCACCCCTGCCTCCACGCTGCTCCGCAGTCCCAGCACCTTCTCGTAGGTGTTGCTGGGGGGCAGGCGGGTGCCGGGCTCACCCCCCACCTCCAGCGGGTCCGTGTGGCCCGGAGCCTCCTCCATCCCCACGAAGCCGCTGTCGGCCCCCTCGTCCAGCGAGATGGTCTGCGAGCCCCCCACGTTGCGGTCCCCGGCTCCCTGGTCGCTCAGCTTGGTGTAGGTGGAGCTGCGGGTGAGGGATCGGGCCGGGGACCCCCCGGCCGACTCGCCGGCGCCCTCCTCCTTCAGCGCCCCATTCTGTGCCACCTCCATGCTGTGCAGCAGCGTCTCCAGCTTCTTGTTCTGGATGTTGATGTCCACAAAATACTTCTGGAGGCCTTTGTCCTTCTCCAGTAGGTTGTTCTTCACTGTGTCGATGACCTGCTTCAGCTGCTTGATCTCCTTGCGAGCCTCCTTCAGCGCCAGCTGGGCCTCCACGCGGTGGCACTCCTCCTCGATCCAGTCCTCCTGCATCCGTGACAGCTGCGTCTTCAGGTCCTCGATCTCAGCATCCCTGCGGAGACGGGAGGGCAGCACCGCGGCGCTGAGAGGGCTGCAGGGCAGCCCTGCCCTCGTGTGCCCAGCACTGGGTTGCAAACAGATCACCCAGTAACACTCCCAACTGGGAACTGGGAAGGAATAGATCCAGTGGTTTAGGGACCCTCAGGAGTGATGCTCAGGGACCCCAGGAGTGATTCTTGGGGACTCTCAGGGTTGATGCTTGAGGACCCTCAGGACTGATGCTCAGGGCCGCCTGGCAGCACTGTTCAGAGCAATGGGAGCTCAGGGATCCCTGGAAGTGATCCCTTCTCCCCGAGAGGCTGCAGCGCCCAGGTCTCCTGAGGGCTGCGTGGGGGTGGGCAGGTGCCCCGGGCAGGCGCGTGGCAGCTGGCACGGCAGCGGGGCCGTGCCTAAGCCCCAGAGGAGCAGATGGGGATTAGCCACCCTCTGACGCTGAAATTCAGCAAAAGCATGGCAGGGACTTCTACAGGGTGAGGGGAGAATGCCGCCACTGCAGGTGGGACGTGGGGCTCTCCAGTCCCCAAATCTGTGGCTCCCAGGTTGGACAGGCAGCAGTGCCAGATCCCACATGCCAGCAGTGCCATGGTACAGCTGTGACTTCAGTCCCTGGGCACGAGCACGAGGACAAGGTGCCATGCTGGGAACTGACACACCCAGAAGGACCAGTCCCAGACAGGACTGGGGTCACCACAGCGGGTGGTGATGGCTGGTGCTGGCACCCTTCCCATGAGCTCACACGCTCACCTGTCCTGCAGCCGCTCCTGTGTGTCCTTCAGGCGAGCCTTCAGGTGCCGGATGCAGACCTCCTTCTGCTGCAGGGGAGTCAGGTACTGCTCCGGCGTCGGTGGCTTTATCCCATGGTTGTCACTGCAGAGGTTGTACTTGGACGAGCGCCTGCAGGGACACAGATGTCACCCACTGCCAGTGCCAGGGTCAGCACAGGCTTGACCCAGGGGTTCTAATGCCTGTTCTCGGGGTGCAGCCCAAAGTAGCCTTGAGAGCAGGAGAGGCAGAGTGGGTACATGAGGGTGCTGTGCCCTGGAAAGAGGGGTAGGGTGGGTGTCTTGGGTGTAGTGCCTCTGGCAGAACAGACAGGGTGCGTGTCTTCAGTGCTGTGCCCTGGCAGGAGGGTGGGTGCAGCTCCTGGACACACCAGGGGCACCAGGTGCCCCCCTCTGTGGGGCTGGGGACTTTGCTGGGGCATGAGCAGAACCAGGGCCACCAAGGTCTCTGTGTGCCCGGAGTGACCTTCCTGGAAACAACTGATGTGGATGGAGACCCCAGGGGGGGAGCGGCCCCACCAGAGATGGAGGCACCAGATGGGGAATGGAAGGGTTTGGGATGGAGCAGGTCTGGAGATAGTGGCTGTCCTGCCCATGGGGAGCCAGCCAGGGAATCCAGCATCTGCTCTGGGCTGGGCCAGCAGCACGTCTGGACCCTCCTTGTGCCACCACTGGCACTGGGGCAGATGAAGTGACATCTCTGGCCCAAAGCCTGGGACAATGCTGTGAGCAGGGACTGGCCAGGGAGGGCTACATGGCCAAGCTGGGAGGCACATGGAGAGCTGGGAGCTGCACGAGTGGCTCTGGCATGGCAGTGGGGGGACCAAACTCCCCGTGTATGGAAAGGAGGCATCCCCAAAGCCCCCCTGCATGGTGTCCATCAGCCCAGCAGCCTTTAGCCATGTCCACAAGCATTGTGTTAGAAGCGTCCATGCCTTGGAATGCCCCATGGCAGCGGGACTGCCCCCGGCCGCAGCACGCGTGGGACCTGCTCACCATGTCACCCTCGGGCCCCTCAGATCCTCCCAGAATGATTCCACCTCTGGGAGCTGGCAGGGGGCAGGGGACAGGCAGGCGATGAGCAGTGCACCACGGGCTGCTGGCCTGCAGGGCTGGGGCTGCAGGGCTGGGGCTGCAGGGCTCGCCCATCCCACAGCTCGGTGCCGGCTGTTTGTGCCCTGAACACACCCGGAGCTCCCTGCTGAGAAGCCAGGGGGCCACCAGCTCTTGCCAAACCTTTGCCGGGCAACACAAGGGGATGGAAGCGAAGTTCTTGCCTTCGTGCCTTTGGTCTGGAAGGATCCAGGTGCTCCCTGGAATGTGGGAGTGGCAGGAGGGAGCGTGCAGCGTGCAAGCCACAGCCACAGCAGGACGGAGAGAAGAGGACGGGGGATCCCTGGGCGGCAGGCGGGGGGACAGGGAGGGAGACGACACAACAACAGCGGCAGAGAGGTTTGGAGGAGGAGGGTAGTGAGGGTCTGTGGAGACACACCAGCAGCTCCGCCAGCTCCGGCTCCCCCAGCCACCAAGCGCACAGCCTCGCTCCAGCGGCCCCTGCGCTCCTGTCCCCGCTGGGCACCGGCACCGGCAGCACGGGGAACTGATCCCCCTGCCCGGGGGCACCCGGCAGCCGCCCTGGGGCCACGGGTGATGGGTTACCTTGGGGTGGGGCTGCTGTCGCTGCCCTTGCAGGAGCCAGAATTGCTGCTGCTGCTCAGCGAGGAGGTGCCGTAGGTGTCCCTCCCGGGGGGCGAGGGGCGCCTGGAGGCAGGGAGAAGAGGCTGTGTCTCAGGCCGAGTGGCTGAGGGCGCTGAAGACTTAAAGAAGGAGGCAAAGCCACTCCGTCCATAAACCCCGCGACTGCCAACCACCACACCGAGAACACACAAGACAAAAGGACAAAACAAACAGCAGGGATCAAAATTGCACGGACATGGTGACGGGCACAAAGGCAGGGCTGGGGGGGATGTCCACCCGCTCCCCCTTCCCTGGTGTGGCAGCCCATGGATGCTGGCACAGCATCCTTGCACCCTGAGGACGTTGGGAGCCCCTGGGATCCCCTTGGAAGCCCTTTGGGAGCCCCATAAGTCCCCTTGGAGCACAATCCCAGCATAGCTCGAGCCACATCTGCCAGAGCATCACCTACACGTGGGCAGTTCTGCCTCTTCTCCCTGCCCACGCTGGGCCTGTACCTCCATAACGGCAGTCCAGGTCATGGAGACATGGGGAGGGGAATAAATGCTTTTTCCCTCTTTTCATCTCTTTACCACTCAGCTCAAGGAGACATTTTCCAAGGGCTAACATACCTCCCAGTTTCACTGCCCCAACCCAGTGCTCTCCACCACTGCCTGCCTTCGCCTGGACGGACGGAGGGGTCGGTCCTGGCTGTGGCACAGACGGACAGAGGGACAGGGCGTGCAGCACTCGGGGAGCTGCATGCACGGACAGGGAAGTGCTGTGCAGCGGGCAGTGCCATGCAAACCCCCGAAAGCTGGGCTGGGGGTTCGTGCTGCGAAGTGGCAGCTGGTGGTGGAGGTGTGGGGATCGTGGGGATCGTCTCATCCCGGCTGCAGGCGCTGGTGTCCAGTCCCGAGGCCAGAGGTTGAAGCATATTCACCTTCGTGATCCCGTGGACGCGCGTCTGCTCCCCGGCACGGACATGGCCACGGTGCCACGGGTCCTGGGCACAGGGAACTGTGGGCAAAGGCAACAGAGAGAGCAGGTGAAGACAGGAAAATGGCCTCGATGAGATGGGGACCCTGTGGGGTGAGCCCTGGCACCAGGGCATCAGTATAGTCCCCAGGGCCACCAGTACAGGGACAGATGAGGACAGCATCCCCTACACATCTGGGCTGTGCTTCCCACTTGTCTCCCATAGCCCAGAAATGCCGGAATGCTGCATGCCTGTGGTCCCACCGGGATCCTGTGGGCACGGGGCAAGGGTGTTCTTAATTTAAAAGGCAGATCAGAAGCAGAGCAGGTGCCTGCCCATGGTCTGGAGCCCCTTTCCCACCATGAGACAAGATCTCCCAGCTCCCAGATCCCCATCCCTGCCGGGAAGCAGGGTAATGCCACAGGGACACAGAGTGCCTGCAGTGGTGGCATTACTGGGGGCAGAGATGGTACAAGGGCTCTGACCCAACCATGGAGCTCCCCGGGCAGGCAACTCTCCCTGCAGTGGGCTGGGTGCCTGCTTTTCCTTAATTAAGTGCAAATCCCCCATTCAGCAGTGAAATCAGGTGAGGAAGAACAGATCCCTGCATGATGAGGCAGCAGCTGCTAATCCCTAGGGAATCACAGAGCCTCCTTTCCTGTAAATAAATAGGCCAGATCCAGAGGCTTGCAGCACCTTGGGCCCATGCAGGATGTGAGGGAGTGAGGGAAGCATCTGCTCAGCACCCACATCCTGCCGAGCATCTCATGGCACCGCTGGGATCCCCACTGTGCTCCCAGACTGCCAGAGACCAGTGAGGATGGGGGTAGCATGGGGGACCCCCCCCCATCCCCAGGCCTATTCACAATGCCAGCATTTATCTCAGATTTTGGCAGAGCAATGCAGGAGAGGGGACCTGCCAACAGATAATCGATGGGTGACAGGAAACACTCCATGCTGCTGGCCCTGCTCCAGAGGAGTGCGAGGAGTGGGACAACAGGGGAGGCAGAACAGGAAGGGGGGCACATCCAGCTCACCCCAGTGCAGCCTTCTACATTTGCAACCCCAGGTTATTTTTTTTCCAGGATGCCTCAAAGCCCACCCTGGCCAGCCCAGGCCTCTTCTCTGCCAGGATTTGCTGCTTTCTTATCCCCAAGCCAGGGCACCAAAGATCCCAGAGTGCTGGTGCTGTGAAGTCCCACGTCCCAGCGGGCACAGTGCCCCATGACAGAGGGGTGCCAGCACCCCTGGGACACTGCAGGAAGGATTTGGGGATCCTGCTGCTCCCACCTGGGATGGATTTGCCCGGAGATGACCTGGGCAGGGGAAGGCAGTGTTCTGTCCTGCTGGATCACTGCTCCCAAGTGGGCAGCGAGCTCTGCTACTGCAGCAGCGTGAATCAGCATCCACCAAGAGCCGTGCGTGGCCTCACGCTGGCAGGAGCATCCTCCAGGATTCTCCATCACCCTCCAGCAGTGCCACGCGGGGCTGCAGCACAGCCTGGACGCCAACAGCTCTCGAGCAGGGATTTAGGGAGATTTGAGAGGGTTGATTCCTCACCCTCTCCCCTGCAGCCCAGTGGTATCTGGTATTATCCCATGCTGGTGCCATCGTCAGTTCAGCTGTACCTGGATCTTCCCCACTCATGGCAAGGTCACCCTCATGCCACACTGCTCTGTGCAAGGGTCCCTCTGTGCCCCAGCAAGTGCCAGCACTGCAGATGGCACGTGTGTGTCCAGCACATGGGGCTCCTGAGAGCACCCCACACCACACCCCAGGCACCTGCCACCAGCATCCGCAGCCTGGAATGGCTCTGTGGGGGCACCTGCAGTTGGCCTCATGTCTGGGACCTCATTTCCTCCTCCTCCTCCTCCTCCCACTGCTGCAGACTTGCCTGGTGCCCACACCGAGGCTTGATGCCTCCCACAGCACCCAGGGTGTCTGGAATTTAGTCAGTGATAATAAATTGTCATTATTCCCAAAGGATCAATGGGCCACTTCAGTCTCCCCAGAAGCCTCACTGTGCCCACACACTGCCCAGGACAGGCAGGGTGGGCAGATTCAGCACCAAACTGAACACACACCTTCCCAGGTGGTACGTGGCTACTAAAGGCAGAGGAAATTACGGATCTGCACTCGGAATTACCTCCATCACATGGACCAGGATGAGGAGTTGCAGCACCAATGGAGCCTCGCCAGGAAAGCAAAGGGAAATCCAGGATTAACCCTGGTCTAGTGGGTGGCATCCCTGCCCATAGCAGGGGGTTAAAAAGACAGAATGGTTTGGGTTGGAAGGGACCTTGAAGACCATCCTGTTCCAATGAGAGGTGTCCCATGGGCAGGGACACCTTCCACTGTCCCAGGTTGCTCCAAGCCTTGTCCAACCCGGCCTTGAACATTTCCAAGGATGTGGTATCCACAGCTTCTCTGGGAAACCTGTGCCAGGGCCTCACCACCCTCACAGGGAAGAATTTTTTCCAAATATCCCATCTAATCCTGCCCTCTGGCAGTGGGAATGGATTCCCCCTTGTCCTGCCACTCCACGTCCTTGTCCAAAGTCTCTCTCCAGCTCTCTTGGAACCCCTTTAGGCCCTGGAAGAGGCTCTTAAGGTCTCATCAGAGCCTTCTCTTCTCTACCAGCTCTCTCAGCCTGTCTCCAGAGCAGGGGTGGTCAGGGCAAGTCATGGACCAAGACGAAGGTGACTTGGGGGGCACAGGCTTGTCTCCATACTGGGGGACCAGTAGGACCCTGCTCAGCACAGCACCTCTGTGTCTGCCCTTACTACCTGGGAATGCCAGCATGGGCCAGGGACCGACACTCCAACTTACACCAAACCCAGAGATTGTCCTGCACATCACCTGCATGTGGTCCAGCACCCTGCAAATCCCCTCAAATGCAGCTTGAGGGCTGAGCAGGGTGGACACTGCCCATTGCAAAGACCAGTGTGTTGCTGGTGCTGCCGACAGCAAAACTCCCTGTGAGTCTCCCAGCACACGTGGAACTGAAGGGCAGAGCTTTTACAAACAACAGCACGAACCAGGGCTTGTTCTGTGCAGTGGAAATAGCCTGGAGAATTCCTGACAAATAAAAGCAATGGGCCTTGAGAAGGAAACAGCTGGAGCTACAGCATGAAAAAGCAGATTGCCCTCAGAGGGCAGGGATGCAGAATCAGCCCAAGTCCCCCACACTGCCACTGTCCCGGGGGGGTGGCACCATGGGGCTCATCTTCTGGTGGGTCCCCAGCTCCTGCTGACCTACTGATCACACCGTGACAGTGATGGATGGCAGAGCAGTGACAGAGCAGTGACAGAGTGGGGACTCAGCCTGGTGCCCCACAGGAAGATTTCCCCAGGCTCAGCTGGATCGCTGCCCCACAGAGATGCTTCTTTGCCTCAAATCCTGCCACTTGCCCACTCCTTGCTGGATCCCCTGGCTGTGCCAGTGATGGACAAACCAGGCTGGGCAGGTATGGCCCTTCCTAGATGCTTCTCACATGGGAAACAGGGGCACAGGACCGTTGGAGAGACCCTCATCACTGGCTCAGTGAAGCCTGCAATGGTTCCTCAGCTTGTTCCTCTGAGGGTTTGCTCCCATCAGCTTCCAAAGCTCAGCTTCTGCGGGATTCAGAGGGATCCAGCTGCTGCCAGCTCACCCCATCCCCACAGGGATCATGAGAGAAGGTGTGAGAGCCCGCAGCTCACTGCCAGTGTCAACCCTCAGCACAACACTGCTGTGCCAGCAGCCACCACATTTCCCTGGATTTCTCGCTCACTGCTTCCTTTGTTGAGGCTCCCATCATCCTGCCTGCTGCTGGCACATCCTGTGTGAGGAATCTTTTGGAATGGTGGCACTGAGCCCAAGCGTCGGAGAGCAGCTTCACCCACTGCAGAGACCTGGGAGAGGAACCCTGGTGTCCCCATGGGTCCCCGGGGAGATCTTCAGCCTCCCAGGATGAACAAGATTAAAAGCAGAGGGAACACGGAGAGGGAAACCATAGCTTTGTTTTTCCAGGGTAGCCAAAAAAGGCTACCCTGCCTTCCTGACATCAGCTCTGCTTTTCTACACACTGAAAATAAGCAAAGTGCTGGATGTGGCCAACAACCAGCAGCTGATGTGGGGCAGAGGCCTTGTTCCTGGAGAGTGGCAAGGCCAGGGCTGCTTGCACTGGGAAAGGGACTGGGGTAAAGCTGGGTCACAGTGGGAAGGAGCAGGATCCAGCAGCCAGGGCTGGCAGAGGTCCTGGTGCAGGAGGGGGTCCACACTGGGGCCACCTGGGCAGCTGGGGGCAAACATCCATGACTATGTCCACTCCTCCTCCTGCCATGGGGGGTTTTGGGGATACAGGGGTTGCTTTGCTTTTGCTCCAAGAAGATTCCGAGGATGTGGCAGTATCTCCAGAGTAGACAGGTTCATCCCAAAGCTTCACCTGGGTCCCAGGCAGAGGGAGATCATGGAATCACAGACCCATTAAGGTAGGAAAATACCTTTAATACCTTCAAATCCAACTGCTAACCCAGCACTGCCAAAGCCACCGCTAAATCCAGCTCAGGGCAGAGCCAAGTGCTCGGGGCACAAGTGGAGACAAACCCCATGGGGTGTTTATGCAACACCACCAGAAAAATCAGTGTTGCTAAGAGTGGTTGTATCCCATTCCAAAAGGCAGGAGCATCTCCTTTTATTCTCCTGTTTGTTATAAAATGCTGAGTTGACATCCAGAGATTACAGGAAAACAGACACCATTTGGAAAGCTCGGGTTATGCAGCTCATCACTTTTCCAGCTGACCTGGCTGCAACTCCAAATGGGGAGGTGGCAATTCCCAGCCCTCATTAGCTAAAAATAAGGTGCTTGACCAGAGGGCAAAGGCTGGGCTCTTGCTGGGGACTCTGGAGCCAAAGGGAAATGGGAAAAGAGCTCCATGACAAATGCTGTAGCAGCATGAGAGCAGGAGTGAGACACCCAGGACGCAGAACCCGTGGTCTCACCCCGGGCCAGGAAGGTCAGCAGGATGGGATGGAGGTGACATCCCACTGCACAGCCCATCCTGCAGAGGTGCCCTGGCAGGAGCCGAGCTGAGCTGGGCGAAGCAGAAGGAACAGCCCACCCCTTTGAGATACAAAGGCAAAAACCTGGAAGACAAACCCAGCCTCCAGTGCAACAGCTCCTCCTCCCCTCCGCGCCTCGGCGCGGCGGAAGCAGGTCTCCCCTAACCACCATCCACCTTGAGGGAGGGCTGGGAATGACGGCGGTGCCGGGGGATTAGCCCTGGTCTCCACACCGCTGGGATGGCCTACTTTAACCACACACCGCATCTCCTGCCTCAGCCCGCTGCAGCGCTTCCGAGATGGGAGCACGGGCACTGCCCCTCTGATCCCCGCCCTGGGACCCCTGGACACCAGGATTTGCATCTTCTGGCACAAGGCCATAGCACAACGTGCCTGTTGCCCAGAGAGGGTGGGAACACAGGGATTTTATAAGCAGAACAGGCACCCAGCAGTGGGTTCTGTGCGACAGCCACAGCGCTGACCTTGTGGGGAGGAGAGAACAGAGCACCCAGCTCATCAACCCGCTTGGGTGTTCCTGTGTCCCTTTGGAGATGGAGCATGAAGCCATTAAATAATAAAATGTCAATTGCAGAGCAGTCCTAGCTCCTGCAATACCCCATGGTGCTGAAGACACTTCGGGATGCTGCACGAACAGATGTGGGGCTGGTGCTTGAAGGGAGAGTCTGGTGCATGAGATGTGGGTTTGGGACACGCAGGGAGGGTTTGGGGTGTGCAGGGACAGTCAGGTGCATGTGATGTGGGTCTGATCCATGTGACATGGGATTGGTGCATGCAGGGAGGTCTGGTGCATGAGATGAGGGTCTGGGGTGTGCACTGAGGGTCTGGTGCTTGCAGGGAGGCTCTGATGCGTGTGACAAGGGTCTGGTGCAATGAGATATGGGTCTGGTGTGATGTGGGACTGGGGCATGCAGGGAGGGTCTGGTGCATGGAATGTGAGTCTGGGGCATGCAGGGAGGGTCTGGTGCATGGAATGTGAGTCTGGGGCATGCAGGGAGGGTCTGGTGCATGTGAAGTGGGTCAGGTGCAGGAGATGTGGGTCTGGTGAGTGCAGTGCAGGTCTGGTGAGTGCAGTGCAGGTCTGGTGAGTGCAGTGCGTGGCTGCTGCTGCTGTGTGGGTCTAGTGCATGTCATATGTATCCAGGGCTGTGAAGCAGGGCCGGTGGGTGTGGGGGAGTCCGGGTGGGTTTGCAGTGTGGGTCAGGGTACATGAGATATGGGTCTGATAAGTCAGACACGGGTCCAGTGCGTGCCATGGGGGTCCAGCGCACGCCGTGGGCTCTGGTGCAGCAGCACGGGTCTGGTGTGTGCCGCGGGGGTCTGGCACACGCAATGCGGGTGCGCTGCGGGCCCGATGCGTGACCCGCCCCGAGCACCCTGTGCCCCGGGAACCCCCCCGCTCCCGCCCCCCCGATGCGGAGCGGCGCTGGCAGACCNCGGTGCCCGGTGCGGTGCCCCCCGCCCCACCCCGCACCCCGCGCCCTCCCCTGCCTCCATCACCTGCGCCGGCCTCCATGGGTGCGGCGGGGCGGCCGGGAGCGCTGGAGGGATGAGGGAGGGATGGAGGAGGGAGGGATGGCGAAGGGAGGGAGGGAGGGAGGGATGGATGGAGAAGGGAGGGAGGGATGAGCCGTGCAGCTGCGTAATTTGCTCCCTCCTCTGCGATCTTAAAGCGACGGCGCCGCGGGTGCCTCCCCCCGCCCCCCCGCCGGGTTTCCCCCCGTTTCTATGGCAACTCCCCTCAGCCGGAGCAGCACAACCACCTAAAAAAAAGAAACCAGCCAGGTTTTGGGGTCCCTCCCCGTCTGCGAAGCCCCGCGGGCGGGGTGTGACCTGCGCCCGGTGGCCCTGGGCTCCTCGCCCCGCGTAACCCCGGAGAAGGAGGAGGAAGGGGAAGGGGGAGCCGGGGCAGCCCTTGGGGCGGCCCTTGGGGCGGCCCTTGGTGTGCCCCAGCGTCGCAGTTTTCATTTTAAGCAGTCCAGCTCTGAGGAGATCCTTGCCTCTAATTAGTGACGCACTTTCATAAAGTAAAGTCATTAAATAACCGGAATTCTGTGTCCCATTTCAATCCCTTTGGCTCAGCCCTAATCGCCGGGGCTGGGGTGGAGAAGCAGCAACAGCCACCCCGAGCTGCTGTCCCTGGCTGTGACTGGCGTCCGGGAGGCTTGGGAGATGAGGCTGAAGGCTGGCACGGCACGGCACGGCACGGCACGGCACGGCACGGCACGGCACGGCACGGCACGGCACGGCACGGCACGGCACGTCCCGTTCTCCAGCACAGCCCGGTTACTCATGGCACTTCCCACACGCTTCCTGCTGTATCTGTCAAGATCAACCTTCCCAAATTATCTGCTGAGGAAACGTCTCGGGAGCCCCCGCGCCGTGTCCTGCAGCCTGTGCGGGGAGCAGGGCACCGGCTCCCGGGGCGCTCCGTGCCCGCGGCCAGCAGCGCCCAAGGTCGGCTGCGGACACCCCCGTGGGGACCTGGAGCGTGAGAGATGCACATGTGCCCGTGCTAGAAACATCTGCAGAACATCCAGCGTGTGTGGATCACATACGGACTTACGGAGGGGAGTGTTAATGTGGGAAATATTCACAGCCAGGGTAGAACCTGCGCCCAGTTTGGGTCTGGACCCGAGGCCCATTGTGCTTCCCAGACGTTCCCAGCTCCCTTTGTCACTCCTCCAAACAAACCTGTTTGGTAAATGCATGTCAGTCTTTCTACCAGCACTATTTCCTGCATGATTTGTACCTCATTTATCCTGACACACAGACTGTTTTTAGTGTATATATATATATCCTGCCTCCAATTTATTCCTGCCTGCCTCCAGCTGCCTTTTGTTTCCCTCTTTCCCAGTGAATCCAATGCACGGCCTCTCTCCTTGAAAGGGAAATTAATGAGTTACCACATCTGCTGCCACTGGAGCAGCTCTGACCATGTGGCACAGGCAGCAGCTCTGCTGTGAGATGCAGAGTCATTCCTGATGGCTTTTGGGAAAGAAAAATGGATTCTCCTTCCCTCTGCAGTCCGCAGTGCTTGGTCTCCCAGGATACTCTGACCTGAAGAGTGGGAGCGCCACTCCAGGGAGACTGGGCCTGCTGCAGGGAGAGAGGGAGAGGTTTTCACCAAACCCAAACCCTTTTCCCAGGTCAGCACCTGGCTTTGGAAGTGCCAGGCCTGCCATAAGGAAAAGATGAGCTGCCCTTGGTTCCAGTCTTGGCCTGAGCCATGCTCCTATTCCCACTCAAAAATAGATTTTTTTTTGCAGAAAACTGAGAGGTTTTTACCATACAGGGATGCTTTTCCTTACACCCAGAAAAGGAACCCCTCAGAGAACAGCAAAGGCCCAGTACTTATTTAATCAAATATTCCTGTTCAGAAAGGACAGTCCACTGGAACACCCCCACAGCCAGTGGCCACCTCATGCCATCCCCATGCCCCACACTGGGGCTTCACCTCTTTTAAAGCCTTTTTACTCCCTTAAACAGACCCTTAAAACCACACCTCCCCAAATCCTGTGGGACAGGAACCACACATTAGTGGGCCCAGAGAAACAGGGGTGTCACTGAGTGAACACCTGGAAGTCAGGTGACAATATCACCCATCCTTTCCCATTTTAAGTAAAATCACCAAGTCCCTGACTCTCAGGTGAACCCATAGGATTTGATCCTTCAGAAGAAACACCAACAAGCAAAGGAAACATCTTCTGATTTTTATTGATTCCACATGAAGGAACAGTGATGTCCCCACAGCACCAAAGCACCTGAGTGGGGCACAACCATCCCTCCTCAAGCTGGGAGGCAGCCAGAAACCAAGAGCTTCAGAAAATGACAGTAAAAGGGATAACATTTATCTTAAATTAGATAAAAAGTCAAAGAACTAATAATATTTCAGTTAACATCCATTTTTAAATAGGTCTACACATGAATAAAGGTGTTAATAAGTTAAAAAACTCTGTGAAATCTGAAAATGCAGGGTTTATAGGAAATAGAATTTCTTGCTGCAGTTTCTGGACTCTTCTAGGGCCAATGTAACATCTGTCTGCCTGAACACACAAAAGCAACACTGGAGCCAGTACCCTGCTAGATCTTAAAATATGAAATACTGAATATTCTTTGACAGGAACAATTTTAAATAGTCTAAATTTTTTTTGCTACAGGGAGTAAACAGATAACTCTTACTGATGGTATTAGAGAATTAACAGACACAAGCCTTATCAAAAATAATTTAAGCTTCGAAGGTAGTCTCTGAGAAAGGTTTTGAAAGACTTTTATGAAAACCCTTCAAAGACTTTTATAAAATTCCTTTGAGGACTTTTATAAAATCCTTCACAATGTAAATCTCTTACGTAGAATATATATTTTAGTCGTATTTTATTAACATTGTACAACTATCATATAACTCATCATGTAACTATAAATATTAATAATAAGCTCTGTTGTGATCACCTGGGGCAGGACCCCTGCACAAGCCATTACTGGGTGGTGTAGAGGACAGGGAGCTCTGCTCATGTCCCACAGCTTGGCAAGACATTCCATCCTTGTTCCAGGAAAACTATTTGCTGGAAAATGCAACCTAAGCTGTATTTTGATCAGTTTATCTGATCTTGTCAAACATGGGCCCAGCAGTGGCTGTGAGGTCAGCGAAGGGCTCGTGCTGCTGCAGCTCGAGGACCTGCTGCTTCTTCAGCACCAGAAAGATGTAAAACGTGGCTGCAGCTTCTCTCCGGTTGTGTCTCTGGCACAGCTCCCGAAAACTGAAGGAACACATGCCTGATCTCTTCAGTTGCTGCGTGAGGGAAATGAGCAATCAGTCAGGTCAGCTTCTCCACCAGTAAAACTGGAGCCCATGGAGTCCAAACAGAGAGCACTGCATAGAGGGAATATCTCTTCCTGAATGCCTCAAATAGGATCCAATCTCCACAGAATCATGGAAGCACACACTGGTCTGGGTTGGAAGGGACCTTAAAGACCATCTCATTCCCTCAACCTGGATACCTTCAACTAGACAAGGTTGTTCCAAGCCCCATCCAACCTGGCCTTGAACACTTCCAGGGATGGGGAGTCCACAACCTCTCTGGCTATCTTCCATCTGTGTTTATAGAAGTGACTCTTAACATTTTAATACTGTTGGTGCTT
Source organism: Promerops cafer (assembly GCA_013398275.1). NCBI lineage: Eukaryota > Metazoa > Chordata > Aves > Passeriformes > Nectariniidae > Promerops > Promerops cafer. The sequence goes on along the minus strand of VZSE01011074.1, from coordinate 53,907 downwards.
ATGTGTGTTACTAAAATCTACAATTCCACTGAATTCCATTATACCAGTGGAGTGCTTCCATCATGCTTTGTGATTGATAACAATAAATATTCCTGAGCAGTCCTTTGGTTTCAGAATTATCTCTTGTTTTTTAAAGGCTGTACTCAGGTGTAAATATTTATTTATTTATTATTTGCACAGAACCTTTGAAATACATTTTTTAAAAGAGCATTCAGGAAATTCTAGTAATTCCAGCAGCTGTGGAAAGGAACACCACACATCAAGCACCCAGAATCCTGCTTTTCCACAGAAATACCAAAAAAAGTACATGCTGCAAGTGAGAGGCAGAGACACAGTGGACAGTAGAAGGAAGAGCTTTTCTAACATGGTCCAGCTGAAACCAACACCAGCTTTTGGTATCTAATAACAAAATCCAGCACTGGTACCTGTAAAGTTTTTTGTAAGCGAAGAGTTCTTTTGCCCCATCTTATTTCTTCACTGTCTTTCCTGGCTGTTGTTTGCTCCTTGAGAGGAAGTAAACAGAAGGTTAGTCAGGGTGTGTAAAAAGTCACACACCATGAGAAAAACGACAGGAGTTCCACCCTGGCTGAAAATCCAGATGGAGCTGGGCATCTGGATGGCCAAACTCAGGGAATCTGGAGCCTTTGACACCTCTGTGCTCACACAAGGCTGTGTGAAACAAAGAATGGCGCCTGTGTGCTTTGTGCTGCAGAGACAGCTCAGGTGCAACAGGCCATGGACATGGTCCCAGTGAGGCAGCCCCACAGCCAGGTACTGTTCTGTGGGACTGGGATTCTAACAGGATTTGTACTGACCAGGGGCTTAAAGAGATGTTCAAATATTTGGCTTGGGATTTTAGGCTTAACCTCTGAAGTCTGCAGCTGACTTCCCTGGTTTCAGAGTACCTGAGCATCCTCAGAGCCAGCAAGGTTGAAATTATTTCCTTCTCACTGGAAGCAAAACTCCCTGTAAGTTCATTATGGGCTTTTTTTGTTCGTTTGTTTGGTTGGTTGGTTTTTTCTTAAAAATAAACAGGGTTCTCTTCTGAAATAAGCCAGGGCCATCAGCTCAGGACACACACCTTTGGCACCTCCACCTGCTGTGCTTCAGCTTCCTGGCCCAGGGAATTTTTTGAGCTCTCAGAGAAAGCTGCTCCATCCTCCTGTGAGCACAAAAAAGACAATCACTAGGTCTGACCATTTATGCACACAGTGCAATTCTTGTTACACAGTTCTGCTCAAAGAATTTATTGTAATGAAGTTTTTCAAAATGAGTTAATAGCTGCTATTTCTACCATGTCTTTCCTGATACAGGGAAGGACCTTGCTGTAGGATTTATCCTACAGGTGAATCTAAACCTGGGGTGGGCAGAGTTCAGGCATGGAGCACACATTTTCTGCTGCCATTAGCTCCAATTTCATCACTTTTCAACATTAATGAGCCTCATATTCTCTAAAGAATGCCCTTTAGCATAAGTGAAGATAGAAGAGATATTGCTTAAGTATGTCCTCAGTATTTCCTCAATATGACACACAAAATATAATTTTTATCCTTTATAAAGATTATATTTGTCTCTTCAGTACAATATTTCATATTTAATATTAAGCTCTCATTTATGCTTAGTGATTAAACTGTAATCTATGCTGATTAATAAACATTTTAATTAATCATTCATTCATTGTGGAAGTTTACCAAATTAGAAATAGACTTTCATCACACAAGCTACTTAATGCTCTCTTGACTGGTTTTAGCATCCTTTCCAAACATTAGTAATTTCTTAACACGTTTTAAATGGAACCTTAGCAAAAAGTGGAACACTCTAAAACTGAGGAAGACTGCTCACTATAATTTCACCACAGTTCTCATTGGTTTCATTTCTGTCATTCTGTGATGTCAACATAAAAGAATCATTTCTAATTTTTCTCCCAGGCTCGGAATGAGCTGGCTCCTGCAGGTAACTTGGCTCTTCTACTGGCAGCATCTCTGTATTAAGAGAAAATCAAGGTTGAAGAGGAAATTACTGTGAAACACTGTCCTTAAAAAACCTACTGAAAACCACAAATCACACCCAGGTTCATAGTCTTTGAGAGGAAGAGCCACAATAAGCAAATATTGAAGAAACATCATTCCCAACAGGAGCATGGAAGAAGAACCTTCCAAGGCAGGTTTTCCTTTTCTGGAAGTTGACCTTTATGGACTCACAGGAGGTGGGTTTGTTAATTAATTTTTGAGGCAGGTCAGGTTCCCAGCAGAGCAAAGGAGTGAAAGTGGATACATCCTTCTCAAAAGATCTAAAATAAAATATTTCTTCTTGCCTGATATTAACCAAACACATCTTCCCGATACAAGTAGAACTATTTACATTAATTTGGAATTTTGGAGAGCAGTCTGATTAAGCTTAGAATAAGTGGGAAGCTTTTTTTTTTAAATTATATTGAAAAAAAACCACAAGCAACATTATCCAAATCTGCAGTTTCAGAGATAATTAGAGAAACCAAAGTTGAAACCAAAAATATCTCCTTATGCCACAAGGAAGAAAAGACTTGGATTTCATTTAATTTCTAAGAAACAAAAGAACAGCAAAGTAGTAATTTGTGGAATACTGCACACAAACACCTCTTGTGTCTCTCAAACATTATGTAGAATAGAAAATACTCTCCAACAGCTAATTCTGCACAACAGAATTAAAATATTACCTGTAGTATCTTGCTCTGTTCTCATTTCTTTCATTTCAGACATCCTCTGTATTCCATTTGCTCTCATCTTAAATCTGTCAGTCTTGAAGCATTTTTCAAACAACTGAAAATAATTATTTTTTCTGTTTGCTTTCAGAATATCATGTCAGATTATTTACAAACATCAACACAAAGATATGAATATGACCTGTATGTTAATGACTGCAACCCAGAATTTCAGTATTTGAATTAGGTCACTCTGAAAATCTGCAAATTTTTTTTTTGTTTTAAGCAATAGCCTCCTGCAGCTCTGACATGAATTCCATAAAAAAAAATCTTAAGAGCAGCTTGCATCATTTTTCTTGAAGCCAGCCAGTAAGCAAGGATGAAAGAAAGAAACATCTGCAGTTTTCATCTTCTTAAAGAGCAAGTTGTAATTCTGCAGCTGGACTCTAAGTGGTGAAGCTGCACTGCTGCAGTGAACCCTTCCAAATCCATTAGCAATATTCTAATAATAATGTCTGATGTACCTTTAAAGTAAATATAAACAAAAGACGTCTCAAATTGATTACAAAGAGGAAATAAACCAGAAAACAATACAACAAAGGAGAAAGTACAAAAGAAATGGACAGAAAAGTAAAAAGTTGTGTCTCAGTATAAGATCAGTCAGGTGCCAGTGTGTGAAAGGAAACATCAGCTCTCATGCTCCTTTTGTAATTTTTCACTTGTTGGAGTGCAGGAGGTTAAGGCTGTGACCCCACAGATGATGAAACAATTAATGTTGAGTGTGCAAACCATCAGGTGTCCAGCTGACCTGTACTGCAGAGCAATGCTCAGAGCACACCTGCAGCCAGCTCCAAGCTCACATCAAACAGAGTCTGCAAAACCTCTCTCAGTCAGATCCCAGCTCTGCAACAATCCTGGAACCTACACAGTGGCATAGACCCCACAGGGATCTGATCTTTACCTTTTGCAGCTGAGCATGAACCACAGGATGTGTAGCATGGGACAGGAGTTTATCTGCACCTCCCCACTCCTTCCACATCATCGTCTTCTTGCTTGGGGGAGCGAGGTCTGGCGTGGCCAGGAGGTCTGTGCAGTTGGTGAGCTGCTTGTAAATGGTGTGGCAGCTGAGCTCCTTCTCTACATCCACCAGCAGCTTCCTCTTTCTTTGTTTTTTTTTCCTCTGGGTGACAGCTACATAAAGCAAGTATTAATAACAAGTCTTAAGGTCTATTCCTAGGACATTAAGTACACACAAAAAAAGCTCAATGAATCAACCTGGCTGCCAACCTTCTGAACACTGCCTAGACTTAAAAATCAAAGAACAAGTGCACAGGCCATTCCTTCAAAAGTTTCTATGAAGTTTTCACTCTTTGTATTCTTTTACTGAAAATTCTCTTCTGTTTGATTGTGGAAGACAAATGACTCTTTTAATAAAGAACCAGGAACAGGAGAACTTAACGAGAACACATGATAGAGCAACAAGACTGAATAAGCTGTTTTTAATCCATCAGGAAGTTAAGTGCTCCAGGAATTGCTGATGCACTCAAGAGGTTTCATTACCTCATAATTAATATCTGTATTTGTCAGTTTAATCCTTTAGCAATTTAATCAAGATGTAAACACAAAAGAAAGACACAGATCAGTTATATAGCCATAACTTCCTGGATATTGTTTGGGCAGGCCGGAAGATTCCAATATTGTAAATATTGCTGTCAACATGAGCTTGTTTATTCATAAACAGCCACCAATGTGATAGGGGACATTTAGGTTTCCTCTGCAGAGGAAATGTAATACTTTTCACCTTGGATCTTGTTAAAAGTTCCCAAGCCAATGTTTTCCAAAGACTTGAAAGTTTTGGGATTTTAAATATAAAAGTCACTGATGTGTCACTGGCAATTAAAGTTTTTCAGGTGAATCTTCAGTACCACCCCCAAGGCCAAGCTTTCAATGCTACCAGAGCTAAAGAACAACAAAACTTGACTTGGTACATGGAAGAAACTGCAAGCAGAGATTTGGGCAGCTGAGATAAATAACCTGACACTGGGTTTGTATAATACTTACTGTAAAACAGAACTCTGACAGCAGGAGCAGATGAGATCTAAGGTGGGAATAATCTATATTGCAGTGAAGAAGCAATATACTACTACTAAGAAGCAAACCAAACATAGTTAATGCAAACATTCATCAGAAATTGATCAACTTCTGACCTGTATCATCAACTGGCTCAAGCACAAATCCTTCTTCCTGGAACAAAAGGATTGTCTCACTCATTGTGTGATTTACGTCCTGAACGGTGGTGTCTGCACAGTTGGATTCAACTGCAAGAAAACGCAGCAAATAACCCAAATTAACAAAACAAAATTACAATATGGACTAATTTCTCAATCACACGACAGAGAATGATACCAGAAAAAAAACAGTGAGAAATAGGAAACTGTGGTTTTGTTTATAATCTCACTTATGTTCACCAGTTCCTTCTCATACTCTGCCCTGCACACTTCCCTTCACTGATCCCAGAATGACCAGGCTGTAGCAGAGACAGAAGAAGTGATCTGGAGAAAAACCCACACAACAGAAAGTGTTTGGGGGCAAAGGTGTTTAGTTTCAATCCCTATCTGTTTCCAGTTCAGGCAAGTGCATGGCAGTGTGGACATTTCTGTCAACAGAAAAGGAACAAGTAGCACCAGGAATAGAGCAAGGAGAGGCAAAGCCACTCTATTCCTTTAAAGCTGTTCCAGAATTCTCTGTTTTAAACCAACACTCTGATGGGGGAGTAAGGATTTAAGATAGCAAAAATTTCTCAGAAATAGTTATCAAAGCTCTATTTCTTTCATCAACATCAAACCAAAAGAAGATTAACAACACCTTTATGAGCTACTTAAGTGTCATTTGTCGCAGAAATATTCAGCCAGAAATAGAAGCACAGAATTGTTTGTGTAGGAAAAGACCTTTTAAGCTCTCACTAGGAAAGTTCACTGTTACAGGACAGCCTAATTTGGGTTTCTTTCCCCCTCAAAAGGGACATCACGCTGTGAGCTGCAGGGTGGACCAACAGCATATCCAACAGGATGTCACATGAAGGTGTTTCTAAGCAATGTCAAGTTACAAATTTGGAATCACTAAATCAAATAAAATTATCCTAAAATGGTAGATGAAGCAGTTTAGGGGGCAAAAAAAAAGCAAAATAAATGAAAAACGGAAAAAGGCATAAGGATACTACAAAAAGCTGAATGTGAGTGACATTAGGCATTAACACAGAAACAGAGGGTTTATGTGAGATGGAGCAGACACTGCAAACTCACTGGCTGTGCTGTTCTCTGGCAGATCTTGTGACAAAGGACGTGCTTCCTCCACATCAAGAATGTCTTTATCTAGGACATTTTCCTCATCCCTCAACAGGATTTCTTAAATACAAAGCACATAGTTTTAATCATTCTAAGCCTTAGTAGTCATGAAATAGCCTGATACAGCCTAATGTTAGTCAAGGTTAATACTCTGCAAAGAAAGCAAGCTCAGCTTCCACAGATGGCCGTCGGTGGTACGGCTGTCTGCAACAGCACACAAAGGAGGGGATTAGTCCCAAGTTTGAGATTTCCACCTTTTTTTTTTGTAAATTATGGCCTTGATAGTGTTAACAGGTACCAATCTGTAAGGTTTACATAAATACTCTAAGCCATAACAATGTAGAAGCTACTTTGCTGCCTTTGTTATTACAACAGTAAGAATAAAAATGCTGCACTATTTCACCTTTGAAAATAGAAATTAAATTGTTAAACATTATGCATAAATTTAATGCCTTTAATTCTAAAACAATGAAATACAGCCTTTAAACCAATTTGACTTGGCAGTGTCTAAGTGATCATAGATTTAGTGACAGGTAGGAAAAAAATATGCATGAAGACAACAAATAACATAGAATTTATGTTTGACAACAATCGCTTTGGTGCTGTCTTGGTTGCCTTCCTGTAAGAATAAAAATATTTGGAAAGGAACCAATTCTGTTTGCCCATGGCAAACCCTACCAATCATATCTGCAGCATCCTCCTCATCCCCAAAATGGTCATCCTGGAAGCAGTAAACATCTTCGTGCAGCACAGATTTGTCTCCGCTGGTGCTGGCTGAGTTGGGATCGGCCACCAGACTGTTACTGCTTGTCAGGACACTGCCCTCAAAGAAGCTCTGTCTCCTCAGTGCTTCTGCTTCTTCATCTGAGGGAACACACAATTCCTGATCCCTCATCTGCATGAGTTTTGGAAACCCAGATTTATTAATTTCCTAATTTTTCAAGTAATTTTGAAAAGATTGCAAGACATCCCATACCTCAAATGGAAATAACAATAAACAATGTTATCTAATGTAGTAAAAGCAGGAAATATTTGGTTTGGTTCTCAGTCTCTGACACCAGATTATATTGCTTACACAAAATTTTAAACCTAAGATAGCATGATAGGCCAATCAGCAAAACCATGAAACAAATGCACCTTTAATCACAGCTTTTTCACATATGGAAAGGGCTCACATAAAAGTTTCACATAAAACACACTTCCCCTTATGAAATATTTCCAATTTCACAACTTCTCTCACCAAAGTTTTTATCACAGAGAAGTATACTGCTTTCATAATCCTCTGTAAGTGTGATATCTTCAGCTCTGCTCTGATTCAAGGTAAAATGTTCAGCAACATCAATGGCCCTGATGAAAAAAAAAAATTATAAAAATATAGGGTGAACTGAAACTCATTGAGCATTCAGCTGGAATGTGAAAATTTGTTTCTACACAGCCTTCAATCCTGGCATTTTATCACAAGCCCCCATATTTCTTGACACCCTTTTGCCCGTAAACTTGGGCTTTTGTGATCTTGTTCCCATCCAAGCCCTGGTATCTGCCAGGCCCTTGTCAGAAGGCAAATAATTAGTGAAACATCTTTTAAACCAAATGACAAAACTCTTTGGGCAGGCAGGAAAGGCACCTTTACAGAGTCAGCACACTGAGGCACTTGAATAAAGTGTATTATATTGCAGCTGTACTTACAAAATAATAAACCCTTCCTGATCCCATCAAACCGTATTTATGAGGAGGTACAGAGCAACCCTCGGTGGAAATCTCTTGTCCTGGATCTTTGGGGCATCAGAGCCATCAGAAACATGACTTAGCCTCCTGCTTTTTATCAGTTTTCTACATTAAGGCTGCTTTGTGTCAAAAACCCCTAAGAAATATGCTGCCTTTTTCTCAGGAGCCAGGCTGACTATTGCTGATAAAACATCCCGGCCCCAGAGAGCAGTGGAGCAGAAACAAAATGAAGTTACCCAGTGGAACAGTGCAACACTGTGTGGTTACTGGCCACATCTTTCAGGATTAATACTAATTTTTATCTCTTCTCTTGAGGTTCAGAAAGCTGCTTGCATCCTTCACTCAGACAATTTAAAATCCTGAAGTCTAAGTTCAAGATATTATTTCATTGTGAAGGTCTGTTGATTGAAGGACTGAGGAAAACTACCAAAGCACAATGCCTGTGGCTGTAGCCTTGTAGAGCTCAGAATTTAGGAGAATTCAGTCATTAAACTGAAACAACCCCATCTGAGTCTCAATCAGGTAACAGAAAGTATAGCTTTTACTTCTGAAAATCCTAAAAGAATGAATAAAAACTAGGGAAGCATTTACTTTACATCTGGTAGTGGCGCTTCAAAATCATGAAATTCTTCGGGTAACGTAATGGACTGATAAACAGCCTCAAAGTTCTCTTCTGGAAGGTCAAGAAGCCCTGAAATCAACAGACAACATAACAAAATAAGTATCAATAAAATAAAAGTAGTGTTCTCTCCCAAGTAGGTATAATAAGCCTATAAACCTGTCAGGAGGGGCTTCTGCCATTCTAAATCACAGAAAGGTAAAGCTTAGGCACCTAAAAGTGGAATTGCAGTTTCCATGTCCTTAAGATGATCTATTTTTTACAGACAGATACAAAAGAGTCTGCTGCAACAGGACCTGAAATATGTAAGTACTTGTGTTGGTGAACAGGTGCTTTAAGTCCCTAGAAGGTTCTCCCAGCTGACGTCTGGCCCAGAGTCTTTCACAGCACTGCAAATGAACCACTGTGTTTTCCTTTCCTCTGCTCTGTCTCCGTAACACTGTTCTCCAGCATCAAATAGTTATGTATTCAAACTGCAATTACTTGGGAATCAGAGAATCCTGGGAAAACTCACATGAGGAGGGATTCCTCAAGGTCATCCAAACCAACCTTTTGCTCAGAACAGGGTTAATTTCAAAGTCAGATCACTTTTGACTGTTTCTGTTGAGGGAGATTTCACAGCATCCCTGAACAGCCTCTTCTTCACTGAAAGGGTTTTCAAGCCCTGGCACAGGCTGCCCAGGGTAGTGCTGGAGCCACCATCCCTGGAGGGATTTGAAAGACATGTGGTATTTGGGGACATGGCTTAGTGGTGGCCTTGGCAGTGCTGGGTGAACAGTTGGACTGGGTTTTAGAGGGCTTTTCCAGCCTAAATGGTTCTGTGATTCTATAATTCTGTGATCATATCCTTGAGAATAATGCAGAGTAATTATTCACTATTTTGCAAACAGACTGCAAACAGACCACAAACAGGTCACAAAGCACATTAAAACTGGCAGTGGACACTGGTGTTCTCAGGCTTGTTTTTAGAGAACAGTGCCTCCCATTTATTGCTTAACTATGACAAACACAGAGCCTGTTGGAAAAGGCTCCAGTCATCTCAGCTTCCTTCTCCCTGTCTACATGGCTAGAGCTCAAAACACACTGTCAGGTCTGGCACTGACTCTGTTAGACATGTTGTTGGTGTCATCAGAAATTAAAATTCATTATCTAGCAATGGAAGCCAAATTTAATCATCTTCTTGTAAGCCCACTTAAGATACTGCTTCTGTTAAGGGAGTCAAAGACCTGAAATGGCACTAAATTAAGCTGAACACCAGCAGTAGGCGCTAGTATGTTCAGTTTCCTTTGGGGTCAGTAATGTGTATTTAACAGAAATATCCGAAAATTAACTTTTAAAATGGGATCTGTACAGGACAGAGATGAAAAAATGCTGAACTTTGTGTATACCTGGGCGAAAGGCTGTCTTCATTTTGGTCAGAGCTTCACTGCAGTCTGCCAAGAGGTACTTTGCTTTCCTGTTGTAAATCCGCACCACTCCCAGGAGTAAGTGTCCAGAGGTTCTCAGAGCTATAGCAAACTGTGAGGATGTAATTTTTTTTTAAATAAAAAAGTGGTTTAGGAGTTAGTGTTTTTGGCAAAAACGTTAGAATATTACACAGAAGTAACAGAGTTCCCTACGAGAGACCAACACCTCCACCCCAGCGCTCTCCAGATCCTTCCTCATGCCACAGCCTACCTTTGAAGAGAGGATTTTTTGTACGGTGGCCTCTAAATTGCACTCAAAGATATGTGCCTTGGTGAGCTTCTTCTCCCAGTGGGCAGCCAGCCAGATTTTGGCTAGCGGCCCCCGCTTGTTGATGAGCAAATGGACGTAGAACATGGTGCCTGGCCAAAGGTCTCAGGGCAGCCCTGACAAAATTCCCTGAGCTCTTCCCCTTGCAACAGGAGATGGGTTCTGGGGCACCAAGCAGGGATTTAGTGGAATCTGAGGGGATGGGGGACCCAGTTGGGTGCTATAGGAAATGGGGAATTTAGTGGGATCTGAGGAGATGGGGGGACTGAAGGGGATGAGAGGATTTATGGGATCTGAGGGGACAGGGCACCCAGGCAGATATTGGGGGATGTGAGGATTTAGTGGGATCCAGAAGGGCTGGGGTCGCCCAGCTGGGCGCTGAGGGAATGGGAGAGCCCTGAGAGCACTGCGGCAATGAAAGGATTTAGTGGGACCCTCAGAGGGCAGGTGGGGGGGGATTTGGCGGGATCCTTAGAGGATGGGTCAGGGTGGATTTAGTGGTGCCTGAGGGGAGATGGGGATCCAGCCAGGCCCTGAGGATTTAGCAGGACCTGAGGGGGTGGGGTGACCAAGACGCTGAGGGGACAGGGGGCCTGAGCAATGGCAGGATAGGCGCGCTGGATTTAGCGGGACCCTGAGGGATGGGTGGGCACAGCCGGCCGCTGAGGGGCCCTGGGAGGATGAGGAGCCCCGCTCGGCTCTGCGGGGATCGGGGGGGATTACCAGGCGCTGAGGGGGCTCGGCGGGGCGGGCGGACCCCCCTGAGGCCTCAGCCGCGGCTCGGCCGAGGGCGGGAAGGCGCCGCGTGGGGGTCCCACTGCCCTGGGAGCCGGTGCGGGGCAGCTCCGGCCGCGGCCCCCGCAGGGCCCGTGTCCACTGGCCACGGCCCCGCACAGCCACGGAGCCCTCGGCAGGCACCTGCCGCTGTAAATGGCTCCCTGCTCCTTCCTGGGGCTCCCCGGCAGTACCCACACGTGCCCGGGAACATGGTGCCGCACCCCTCATTTAGGTTCATGAGAGTGGAGAGCAATCTCACTCTCCCCATCCATCTGTCCTCCTTCCTCTCCTCTATTCATTCCTCTCCTCTCCTTGTCTTCCCCTCCCCTTCTGCTTCCAATCCCATTCGCCCTCGACATTCTAAGAGCCCGTTTGCAGACACTGCCCTATCTCTTTCTCTGCAGGTGAGCAGCTCCTGCGTGGCTCCAGACACGTCTGATAAAACTCCCCAGAAGGAAATTTGCGGGGAAACAAAACAAAACAAAACCAAAACAAAACAAAAAAAACCCAGAGCCTCAGGTCGGACCTCTGTGCAGAGGGGGAAAGCAAAAGGTGAACAGCCATCCATCTGTGTCAGCTCTAGCCACCCCTGAGAGAAGACAGTATGTTTGCACACTTAGGTGTCACCAGCCAGGAAAAAAATAGTTTGTCACCCTCTGCTTCGTGCTTTCCATGCTTTATATTCAGGCAGAACACTGTGAGGCTCCCGTTGCTCCCAGGCACAGCCTGGAGCATCAGCTGTTGCCGTATCACAAGGCACCTGTGGTTTTCCCTGTCTCCCTGGTGTTGGCTGAAGATAATGAGATCTTAATTATCACCAGGAAAGTGCTGAGCCTCATCCCAGTGTGGCCCTGCAGCTGGTCATAGTGGCAAGCAGGGATCCATCCCTCCAGCTGCCTCTGGGCTGGGGCTCAGACGTTTGGGGAAGGAGAGGGATTTTTGCTATAAACCATCCTTGGAGTGGTGTATCCCCAACAGGGACTTGGAGGAACCTCCCACGAGCCCCATAGGAGGTATCCACTGCTCTTCCAGGGCACCAAACCTGTCTGGGAACTCCATACCCTGCAACAGGGGAACCACCCTCACTGATGCCCACTGTGCAGCTCCAGCCCTCCCCAGCACCAAGGCTGATGTCCACCCCTGCCTGCCTTGCTGGTGGCAACAGCTCCCAGGAGCAGTTTGCTGGATCAGAAACATCCCCCCTGCATCCATGGGGAGCACTGGGATGTTGTGCCTGGGATACACAGGGGCTGGCAGTGACAGGCAGCGAGGCTGTGATGTGCTGGGCATCTCTGGATGTCTCGGTGATGTAGAGACAGCTCCTGAATTGCCCAGCTGCTTTTTCCCTGACCTCCGAGTCACCTTGAGCCGTGCTGGCTGCGGGCACTCGCTCTGCCATGGGATGCTGTGAATGCTAAGGAGGCAGGAATGAAACTTCACCTCCGTGGTGAGGCTGGATAGGGGTCAGCACTGCCAGTGGGCACCAGACAGCTGTGCACTCCCCAAAACTGGACTGTGCTGCACAGGGCTGTGTTAGGGAACAGAGCCAGGTCCACAGCCTGTCTAGCTCCATCACATTCCTGTTCCTGCTGTCCTCTTCTGCCTGCCTGAGGCTCCCATTTACTGTCCCTCTCATCTATGTTCAATGATTTTGTCTGAGGAGTGACATGTTCGCATCCCTGGTTCCCCGTCTGGCTCCTTCACTCTGCTCCATCTCCCAGACTCCTTCCCTTCCTCCTCTTTCCTTTTCTTTCCAAGTCGTCTGTCTCTCCCCTCCAGCACTCCTGCAGTTCCTTTGTGAATTTTGGCAGTGTTCCCTCTGACCTTGGCTGTCTCCCTCCTCTCTTTGCTCCTGCACTGGCAGCATAGATCCTGGCTGTCTCAGTCTCTCCTCCCCTTCCCTTAGTGCTGGCACCTTGGGGATGGAGTGGCCTTTGCCAGTCCCCACCCTCATGCTCAGCCACTTGGGATCAGGCTGCGGAGGGTTTTTGGGCTACCCCAAGGCCCCTTCAAAGGCCTGGGGTCCCCTCCAGCTCCCATCCAGCAATGGCAGTGGGATCCTGGGGCAGCACAGTGCAAGCAGTGATGCCAGCAGGACGCATCCCTCCACCTTGTCCATCACAGGTGGCCTCTCGAGCATTGCTGTTGGATTGGGGTGCAGGAGCAGCCCCCCGGGCAGCATGGAGCCCTGACCCCATGGCAGGCTCAGCCCTGCCCCTGTATGAAGGCAGGTGGGAGCCACAGCATGAGTGCCTCGGCTTCTGCCCCACAAATTCCATCCTGGCCGGGCTCCTGGCCAGGAGCACGGGTGCACGGGCAGCCGCAGGGCTTGGGTGATCCAGAACAGAGGGCCTGACCACAGCTCTGCTCAGGAGCAAACTGGTGGCAGTTCTGTCTTCCCAGGGAATTTGGTGATGGTGAGGCAGCAGATCTGCTCCTGCCCATCTGTTCACAGCAATATGCCTGCCTGCTCCAAATCCATCTTTTCCTGCTGATTTGGGACAATCTGTGTCCCATGACCTACTTGTTTCCAAGCATCTCCTGCCTTCCTGCAGAGAGAGTTGGTACTAAAGACTCTCTAAATGTAGTTAACGTGTCAGGATGCACTTACATTTATTTTTAATTCTGCTTCTTTCTCAGCCCATTTCTGCCTGCATCTCTGGGGACACTGTGCTGGGAAGCCTCTGTGTTTCATAGAGCCACAGAGTCACGGAATGGTTTTGATTGGAAGACACCTTAGAGATCATCTCATTCCAAGCTCCCTGCCATGGCAGCTCCATGCCCCTGCAGCAGCTCAGAGACTGGAGGTGCCATGTGCTGGTCTAGAGTGTTCCAGTCAGCATCATGGATAGACACTGTGCCAGGATAGGTGCTGAGCCTGGATCATGTTGCACCTGTCCAGCCCTCAGAACACAAAAATGCACCTCTTTATTTGTGTGGCATGCTCTAAAACTCTCTGACCCTTTAAAATCCATTTTATCTGTATCTGACAGAGAGTTCATAGAAAATCCCTGCCCTGTCATGACACAGGTGGCAGGAGACTCCCATCTGACATCTCCATGCAGAGCAGTGCCCAGACACTATGGATAACACAGAACCAAGTGTAGCTGCAGAGGAACGCACTGTGTGCGGGGACAGGGCTCAGGACACGATGGGGACAGGGTGCAGGGCTCAAGGGGCATCCCTGCAGCCCCAGCACTGAGCTCACCCAGCGCCCGCAGAACTGGGTGTGCTTGTGGAGATGCTGGAAGCATGTGAAGGTGTTGAAGGGAATGGCAATGTGATGGACAAACCTTCCTGGCAGCTGTCAGCAGCCCACCCGCTATTGCTTGGGATTTACATCCACATCTCCAGGCACTGCTCCAAATGTGGAAATACACCACGTCATATTAACAAACGAGGGAAAGTGTGTGGCTGCCAGCAGGTCGCTGCTGGGGCACGTGCCTGGGTCTGATGCCAGGTCAGGGAGAAGAAGAGTGCAGGCACTGGCATGAATGCTCTGGGAAAAATGGAATAAATAACGTACGTACGTGTGTGTGTGTGTGTGTGTGTGTGTGTGAAGGGGGGCATTATGTCATGGGACTGCAGTGGGATTGTGGTGGGACTGCAGGGGCCGGGAGCTCCTCTGTTCCAGGCGGGGGCATACCATACCTGGCCCAAACCCAGGTCAACCCCTCCTTTCCCTGGGAATTTGGGGACAGGCTGGTCAACGTCCATATGGGACCTCTCCCTGCTGTCTTTGGGGCTGGGGATGCTCATGCTGCAGCCCCAGTGTCCCCAGCCCAGCTCTGCCTCGGGTCCCACCGGTTTTGTGGGGGGGGGCACGTCCTCCAAGGCAGACCCCACACAAAACCCACCGTGCTGCTCTTTCCTCTCCAAAGCCCCTCCCCACGCAGCCCCCCGGGGCGCCCACGGAGGGTCCGGCGCTGTCGAGAGGGGTGCACAGAGGGGTCCCTGTTGCACAGGGTACGTGCACAGCAGGTGCCGGTGTGCACCCGGGCGTGTGCATGTGAGTGCATGTGTGTGCCCCCCGTACGTGTGTGTGTGTGCGTGTGCGTGAGGCGGCCGTGCGCGACCGCAGCTCGGGGCACCCACCGCCCGCCCCGCGGCGGCACCGGCACCGGCACCTGCCCGGGGAGCCGGGGAGGCGGCGGGGGTAGGCAGCCCGGCGCGGGGGGCGGGGAGGGGG
>VZSE01011074.1:0-38403 GCA_013398275.1 Promerops cafer | reverse complement strand
TCCCAGGAGGACAAGCAGCCCCGTTCGGAGACCTGCGGGGTGGGGCTGGCAGCCCGGTCAGGGGAAGAGACTCCGGGGAGGGGAAGCATCCCGCCCCCGGGGTTCGTCTCTCGTTTGGGAAAGCATCCCGGTTCGGGGACCCGTCTCCGACCGAGAGGAGCATCCCGTCGCGGCTCGACCACTCACCTTCGGCCGCGCAGGCCGGCGGCGGTTCCATGGCGTCCCCGCGGGCGGCAGAGCTGCGGAGCCCGGACGAGGCGGCGGCCGCGGATGCGGANCCGCCGCGCCCGAGCCGCCCGCCGCACCGGTGGCACCTATGGCTCGGTACAGCTGCGGCTGCGGAGGGTATCAGCTGAAGGGACGCGGGCGCTGCTCGAGAGCCAGCTGAGCCCTCCACCCCAGCCCCCCGAGGGGCCCGGCTCCTAGCCGTGCACACCCCAGGGACCCCCCGCCGCTGGCAGAAACGGGATCCCCTTGCTGCACTCCAACACCGATACCATTGGGTGAAACCGCCTACGCCAGCCTTCAGCCACCGTTCTCACCTCCTTGAACCCTTCTTGAATGGTGCTCCAGCCCAACAGCACCGGACTGATGAGGCTTTGGGGTACTCCACCAGACTGCATGGCCCTGGCCGGGGTTGTTCCCCACCACCAGCACTGGGACAGCATGGCCTTGGGACCTCCTGTTGCCTCCCCAACACCTTCCTGGATGGGATCCTGCCACCAGCATCATGGCAGTGGCACAGTCAAGGCAGCCATGGGATTTCTGTGCCATGGTTGGTTGCAGCCTGGGCTGGATGGGAGGCTGAGCTCCTTGCCACAGCCAGGACCTGACTGCTTTTCCTGACAGATGTTTCTGCCATCAGTAGCCATTTTTAGCAATAGTTTCCTGTAAAACTCTGGCACAGAGCTGATGCTTGCACTGCTTCACGTAGAAGAGGAGGCAGCAAGCATGCCCACAACCCGTGGGGTGAGGTCCAGCCCCCTGTGATCCCCCAGCCCTCACACCCCACCAGCCCCATTCCGCACAGCAGGATGAAGGCCAGGACACGCCTGCACCGTGCCAAGCATCCCACTACCACCAGCAGCCCTGGAACGGCCTCTTCAAAAACCATGGTGCTCCGTACAGAAGAGAGCAGATGATTCTCAGTGCCTCGAGGTGACGTGGTGGCTGTGTCCCATGCTGGCCTGGCAGTGCTGCTGCTGGGGTGTCCCCACACCAGCCTTTCTGCTAATTCAAGGGCCGTTGTCTGTAGTGTGAAGGCAAAATTGCATCTCGGGAATTAAACATGAAGCGTCATTAAAGCACAATGTTCTGTGGAAAGAGAAATGGGTATGAGCAATGTGCTGGGAAAGGGAAATAATTATCCCATTGGAAAATGCAGCCCAACAAAAGGTGCTGTTTATCATGAACTGCCACCAGTTTTCAATCCATCCCATAAGCTACCCACTTCAGACATTCTCAGGCAGGGACAAATCCCTCCAGACATCCTGACACAAAGAAAAGTGATTTTTACATCTGGCTTCCTGGGTTGGGTTTTATTCCAGGGCTTTCAGTGTCTCCTCATATGCTGGGAATGGTGTCCTCTGCCTTGTGTTTCCATATAATGCTTCACAGATGATTCTTCCCGCTGCTGTGAAGGGCCTCATGCCTCTCTCCCTGTCACCACATCACCAGCCACGCTCTGTATTTATTTTAGCATCCCAGGAAACAACTTTGAATCACCTCACACCTGCAGTCCTGGCACCCAGGCACCTTCCCTTGGGATGTAACCACACTTGGAATGAAATGGGTGGCTGTGCCCCCCTGTCCCCAAGCAAGCATTGCCTGTCCCCAACAGCCCTGGGACAAATGGCTTTAATCAGAGCCTGAGGGACCAAATGAAGAGTCCAAGGAGAGCCTGGGGGGCAAATGTCATTGTAGCTGTCACTGAGGAGCTCGAGGGTGGAGGAGGGGGTGATGCTGTGGGAGGGAGGGAAGAGAGGGAAAGAAAGGGAAGAAGAGGAAAAGGGGAGAAAGGGGGAGCTCTGAGTCTTCCCAAGCAAAGCTCTGCCCCGAGAAGGCATATGTCCCTCCTGCAGCTCAGCACTGACCCTGCATTTCTGGGTTAGTAAAATAAACCCGTTAGATGGAGAAATCATCCTCATCCCTTTTTTGTTGCTTTAAATAAGATGGAAGGAGTGTTTTCAGTGTGCAAAGCTGAGCCTGGTTAAGGTTACAGCTGTTAAGCACCTGCTGTATGTGAGCACAAGAAATACTCCTATGGATTAGGGCATGAGGCTGCTCAAGAAACTGCAGGAAGGGACTGTTATTGCTTTGTCAGCGCATTGCTGGACTGTGCCTTGAGTCCCTGCAGGACAATGAACAAGCTGTGTCAAGGAACAGCGCCATTAAAGAAGATTCCACACTGATAACTCCAGGGCTGGGATGTGATCTTGTACACAGCCTCCCCTAGGCCGAGGTGTAGAGTGGCTGTGGCATAGAGAGGTGGAGCTGTCTGAACTGGCTCTCCCTTCATCACTCTGGCAGGCACTGGGAAAGAGGCACTTGCATGTGGTGCTTAATGTGCAGGGGAGTAGTAGGAAGCAATCCAAAATATTCCAGAGTGCTGAGAAAAATCTGGCTGGGAAAGGCTGATGCTGTGCAGCCTGAGCGGAAGGGGTCAATGGCTCTCCAGTCCCCCAGTTCGGGTGTTTTGGGGGTGTCTTTCTTTGTGCCATGGGTGAGCAAAGCAAGCAGGGAGGGCCCAGCGTGCCTTTCCCAGTTCCACATAACGGGGGCTGCTTTGTTTTCCTGCTGGGCCACACACGGCTTCCCTGTACCCAGGATCCAAGGGATGTAGCACCGGCTGCAGGTAATTAGCGACACTGGGGGGGTTCTGCCATCCCATCGGGAGCATGCAGGCAGGTGCTGCGGGCTGGGCGGGCTGGCAGATGGCCTGAAGGACTCTCTGGGGATCCTGATCCATTACCACTAATCCAGTGCCTCTCTTCAAACGAGCAGTGGAAGTGCTGCTGCTGGAGGAGGGAGGCTGAGCCTGTGCCAAGACCGCACACCCAGCCCCAGCCACTCCTCACAGCCTCCCCATAAAAATTATCGCGGGGTGTGTTACTGTGCTCCCGTGCATGTTAATGTTTCCTGTAGCTTAGGGCAGAAACAGCAGTGCTGGGGACAGACACACATGGCTGAGGGCCTGAACTGTCCCTCCTGCTGAAGGGAGACCTGGCCTCGCAGCCACTGTGGAACAAACCCGCAATGGGGGCAGCTGCCCCCCAGCTATTCTCAGGGAATGGGGTTTGTGCTGGCCACAAGCCCTACAGATGGAATAAGGAATGTGCTTGGGATCACTGGTCCTCAGGAGCCATCTCTGCCATGCTCCAGCTCCTTTGGTGGCACCCAAGCTAGCTGTGGGGATGGTCTCCTGTTCCCCAGCCCTGTGACATGGAGACGAGGATCCTTGCCTCCTTCTACCCATCCTTCCTGGAGAGTGGACGGCTCAACCCTGGCAGCCCAGAGGCTCAGGTAAAGGCCTGCAGCAGACGCTTGTCCCCTTTGGAACCCACTCCCCTCCTCTGCCACCTGTTTCCCAGCTGCACAGCACCACGGACCCGCCGGAGCCGGGCGCTGCAGACAAAAGCCGTTTCCTCGCCCTGCCGCAGCCTCTCCCTGCGCTGACTCGCTTTAATTAGCCCCATCAAAGCCGGCTGCGTCTCTCCCTCCTGGTAAGTCACAGAACATGATTAATTCAGGCACAGAAAACAACCACCCCCTGCAGCGAGGGCCTCTCCATGAGGCCAAAGCTGTTTCCTCTCCCCCATCCAGTCTCTCAACCCCAGCAGCAAGGTTGGGAGCTTCTTTCTCCTGGAACGAAGCTGTGGATAGGCACAGACTGTCCCAGGAACCAGAGGTGACAAGCAAGAGCAATGGCCTCACCGAGCCCTGAGTCTCTCTCCATCCCTCCCATGCTGGTCTGGTCATGGGCATTGCCCACAGCCCACCCGTGGGTCTGCAGCTGGGACTTCCCCTGAAAAACCTCTGGGTAGTGCAGTGGGTCTGGGCTCAGAACCAGCCCCTCCACAAATGGGAGTCCATACATGAGCTCTGAGGAGATGCAGGGGATGCTCCAGCTCTTCCCAGCACCAGATTTCTCCAGCTGGTCTTCCCTGTTCCCACACGTGCAGAGCCCAGGGTGGCACACACCGTAACACGGCTTTATTAACTGCATTTGTAGGCAAAGAGGTTTTAAAAGGAAAAAGCCTTTTGGGAAAAGAGATAGATTGGGGGATCCCTTCCCTCCTTTTATTTCTGCCAACGCAGCTGCGTGCAGTGTTCCAACAGCACTCAATGCCCTGAAGAGGCAATTACTGCAGGAGCAGGGCTGGGCTGTTCTCCACTTCATTTTCCTAATACAGTTACATCGTCTTGGAAAAGCGCCGCTGCTCAGGGGAAGGTACAAAGCAGGTTCCCAGACTGGATCCTCTGCCTCAGGAAGGGCTCTGGGGCTTCCCTTTGCACAGTAGGGAACAGAGGGGCCACCCCAGTAAGCATCAGCACAACACTGTTGTCAGGTTTTTATTTCAGTCTCATGAACATTCTTCCAAGAGATCAAACCACAAGAAGAAAAACAGTGAGAGCCCCTGACAGGAGAGACGAGCTGCAGGCCCAAAATCAACTGAGCTGGGGAATCTGTAGGGAACGGAGGCTTCTAGAGAGAGCTCAGGAGCCTGAGCCAAGCAGACCTCATCCATTTTCCCCAAGCCATCCAGGCAGAGCCACACGCAACAAGACTGGCAGTAGGAAAACATGTTTGAGAAACCTCTCTTGCAAAGCTCCCTCCCTCTTACTCCAGATCCATGCAGAGCCCAGTGGGCACCCCTCGCCAAACTGCCTGCAGGGCTTCACAGACACCCCAGGAATGAAAAATACCACAGCTTCAGGGAAGAGAGGGGGCAAGGTGAGCCAGGAATTCAATCTGTGTCTCTTCTCATGCACATCAAAGGCTTTTCTGGTGCTGCTCTTCAAAGGCAGCAGGCACAGCCATAATTCCAGCTGCTGCTGGGGGTCTGCCCATGGAGACCCTGTGGGTTGGGCTTTCCAGCCCTTCAATCAGCACCTTGCTCAGATACAGAGCAAGAGAGAAACCCACTCTGTGGGGAGCCCACTCCAGCTGTCCCCTTCAGGAGGTTGCTGTGGTTTCCTGCAGAGGAGCAGCAAGGAGCCAGCTCCCTTCTCACACCCACCACTTGTGGGACCCAGCAGCAAGCTCTGCCACCTCAGAGAAGCAGAGGAGAAATCCCACAGCACCCAGGCCGTTCCCAGAACGCCGCACCCCAGGCTCCCACCTTGCTGGGTGCAAACAGCCAGGCACCCTCAGAGGAGCAGAGAAAGAAATGACCTACTACTGCCTCCTCTTCCGTTCTGCAAACAGGGAAGCCTTTATAGGTGATGGGACACATGGGAATGTGGCCCAAAACGGAGAGAAGGAACACATTGCTGGAAAGATCACGTCCATCAGACAAGGAGTGAAAGGGCGAAGTGCCCCTGCTTCCCAGAAGACTTGTTCCTGAGCAGCCACACGGGGACTCCTCATATGAACATGTCATCGTAGCCTGGAGGGGGAAGGTGGTCAGGATCCGGCCTGGAAAGAAATTCAGAGCAGAGTCAAACAGAAGTGGGAGCTCGGGCCTGCAGCAACAGGGATGAGCAAGGATCCAGTGGCAGGCTGGAAGCAGGCTGCAATACCAGCAAGGCCAAAGACCTACCCGGGTCGCCCAACTCCTAAGGGGCCAAAGGGGTCAAATCTGGCGCCTGGTGGAACAGCTCCTGGGGGAAGCCGGCCTGGGATGCCTGACGATGGGTCAATGCTGGGCTGCGGGACGCCGGAGTGGAGAGGATCCACAATCATTCCCCCACTCCGACCTCTGGAGAGAGAAAAGGCAGAGAAGGAGATGAGATTGGCACTGGAGAGAACTGAAGAAATGCTGAGCATGGGAACAGAGGGTTAACCTCACACACGGCATGTGGGAAGGAAAGCTCCCAGGACCAGCCAGTGAGGCAGCCCATGGCAGAAAAACAGAGAGCCCTTTAGAGAATCCCAGAATTGTTTGAGTAGGAAGGCACCTCAAAGCTCATTTCATTCCAACCCCCTGCCACAGGCAGGGACATCTTCCACTAGACCAAGTTGTCCAAAACCCCATCCAATCTTGAACACTTCAGTGATGGGGCAGCCACAGCTTCTCTGGACAACCAGAGGTCTGGGGTCTCGTCATCCTCACATGAAAGCATTTCTTCCCAAAATCCAATCTAACTTGGCCTGCTGTCAGTGGGAACCATTCCCCTTTGTTCTGTCACCTCAGGCCCTTGTCTAAAGTCCCTTTCCAGCTCTCTTGGAGCCCCTTTAGGCACTGTAAGGGGCTCTAAGGTGTCCCTGAAGCCTTCTATTCTCCAGGCTGAACAGCCGCGGCTCTCTCAGCCTGTCTCCACAGCAGAGGTGCTGGCTGTTCCCTCAAGAAGCACCAGACCTGCTGGCCCTTGCTGCAGACCCACATTCCATCCCTGCTTCCCGTCCTGCCCTGCGCAGTGTTGCAAGAGCCAGCTGGGCTCCCACAAGCCTTTCCAAAGAGCTGCCTGGAAGTCATTTGCTGACCACGGCGGCTCCTCGGAGCTGCCCCACGCTGCGAGTGCCATTCCTCACAGTCGGCTTCGTGCAAATGCGGCTGGAGCCTCCGGACACCACTGCCATCATACAAGTCATTAACAAGCGTGCTAATGAGTTCCATTAGGCCAGAACAGCTGCCCAAAGTGCCCCGGGACAGCCAGGTCCCATGAGCATATTCCTGGGAGTCTGGGTCTCCAGCCCCAGCACTGGCAGGTGTCAGCACACAAATCTGCTGCCATTTACCATCTTTTTTTGTCATTTACAGAGAAATCTCTGATGAAGGGCTGCAGGCAGCAAGAGAAACAGGGACACCCTCCCCCCAAAATGAATCCCCTCTCCTGGTGCAATCAGGTTTCCTTCCAGTCCCCCCAGCTCCAGGCCTCTCTTTCCAGCTGAGCAGGGACATTTTTAGCTGTCTCTTTTCTAGCCAAACCCACGGAGAAACAAGTCTTGCAAGAGGGGAAAAAATGCCATCCCTACAGGAGAGTGGTTCCAAAGAGGAGTCTCCTCTGGGCTGCAGGACACTCCGCAACACCACCACAAGCTGGTTATTGTCTGACTGTGTGCTTTTAACTGGAGCGGACGATGACAGGTTCTCCTTGCCTGACCAAACCAAATATTGAGGATGTATCCATGAAGCTCAGTCTCCCAGACAGCCCAGCCTCTGCCCAGGCTTTCTCCAAGTGCCTCAGACAGCTGGGAGGCTTGCAACAAGACTTGAGAATCTGTGAACTCGGCTTTCAGCTTCCCTTTCTGCAGACTGCTGGGCTGGAAACACAGCAGCTGGTAACGGTTTAAATTAGAGGCTTACATTCACTTAACGACATATTCAGCTTTGATTTACTGCAGGAATTACTGTGTGTTAAATGAATACAAGCTGATTATTAAACAGACGCAGATTGCAACCTATCATCTATGCAAGAGACGGGATCTTATTACAATATTAGAACCACATTGAGCTTTAGCAACTGTCAATTGGTCCCTCACAATTTGCGCTGAGCAACTGCCCCCACTCAGAGACACTTGGCTGGATACTGTTCCAGTGGTCTCCAACCACTGCACATCCCCCAAAGGCAGAGCAGGGTGTGCTTCAAGAGCCCTACTCACCCAAAAGGGTCCAAGTCTTCTCCACCGACAGCAAAGGGACTCAAGGGGGAAGGCCTGAAACACAGCACACAGCAAAATGTTCAGGAAGAGCAGAGAAGCTGCGTGGAGCTGTGCCCATGGGTGCTCTCCCATGGCAAACAGTGCAGCACCTGGAGGGCCCTGGGATCTGTGGGACCCTGCATGATGGGTCTACTACTGGGAGCATTCCCTGCTTCAGGGCATTGCTGGATGAAGTCACTGATGTGTGTGGCAGCAGCTTGCTGAGATAAAGGGAGCCCTGTTGTTCCCACTGCTTGGAGCAGGAGCTGTGCATGTATACCCAGAGTTTCCATGTCAGGGGATCCCTAAGAAGTACTGGGCTAGGCCAGACTTTCCAGCATGTCCCAGCCAGAGACACAGTCCCATTTCTAGGAGTGTGGGGACAGTGGGGTGGTGGGCCTGCAGCCAGCTGGCACATCTCCCTGTCAATAACCCATGCCAGTAAGATGGTTTCAGAGCAGTGCCCAGCTCCAGCCTGTCTTCCCAGGCCTTTCCATGGAGCCTCTTGCACCCCGAGTGGCAGAAGACAGCAGTGGGGTGACACACAAGCAAGAAGTCACAGCTGGTCCCCACGACATGGCAGAGCCACTGCAGTGTCTCTTGACTTCCAGTCAAAGGGGATCACAGTGTGTGTGCAAGAGGAGGGAACCTGCCTGCAATGTACAAGGGAGGACTGGAACAGGCAGGAAGGGATGGCAAAGCAGGTGCCCTGTGTCCCCTCTACCCAGCATTGCCAGCACTGTTTCCAAGGGCAAAGTGGGGTCAGGAGAACAGGAGGAGGAAGTCTTGCATCCTGGCTGGGTGCACCTCTGGTGTCCCTCCCGAAAGCTGCTCAGCCACACAATGGCACTGTCCTTCCCACTGGTGTCATTGCTCTGCCAGCCCCGATGGTTGCTCAGCCAGCAGGAGCAGGGCCACTGTCCTTCACCCCACACCTCACCTCCCAGCCCCAAACCCTGCCTGTTCCCTCCTGGGTCTGTCAGTACAACACATAGCTCCAGAACAGCCCATCCCTCTCCAGCAACCAAATCAAACTCAAGTGTCCAGGCTGATCCAGCTGGGGAAAGTCTGGATCCTTTTCATTCCCCATCCCACATGTGCGAGATGGGGACCTGACGTGTAGTTTGGGGAGCTGTGCCAGGACCACATCCCCTCTAACAGGGGGCTCTCAGCAGCCACACACTCTTTACTCACCTGGGTGGGGCCCTTGTGCCCATCGGCTGCCGGGGAGGGAGCCGGAGCGGGTTCTCATCCCAGAGCACATCCTCTTTGGACTCAGGCTCCTTTCTGGCCTTTCCTGCAGGGGTCCCGAGGGGAGCAATGATGCCTGAAGTGATTCTTGTCCTCAGCTCCTCGGTGTTCTTGTACACCCTGCAGCAAGGAGAGGGAAGGCAGTGGGGTGGGGTGGCCATGGCACCAGGACACAGGGTGCTGGACAGGCTGCAACAGGCACAGGGAGGGACAGACAAGCCCAAAGTGTCCCTGGCACAAAACATGTCCCCCACTGGCAGCACAGAGGGGATAGGAAGGGGTAACAGCACACAGGGGCACCAAAGTCTTTACCCCATTTCATATGGGCAAGGTGCCACCCAACCACTCCCTTCTGCTCCAACCCAACCAGTTTGCACTGGAAGAAAGCACATGACACTAGGTGTGGCTGAAGCTGTCACACTCCTGGGCAGCATCCATCCAGCACAATGCTCTGGAAATAAATGTGCTGGCCTGGCCTGTTCCCAGGTGAGGTGGCCCTCCTGGGGCTCCAACCCACGATCCCACTTTCCTCTGTATCTCTCGTGCCAGTGCAGAGGAAGGCCGGGAACAGAGTTCTGGCTGCATTTCAGGGCTGGCCTGGTTTTATACTGGGGAGTAAGTCCTCCAGCTCCTCCCAACCTGATTTCTTCCCCCCTCTCCAAGCCAGCAGGACATTTGCTCCTGCAGAAAATACCAGGAAACTGAGATTACTTGTGGAAATCGTCCAGGTGCTCTGGGTTGATGTAGTCGGCCACTGCCAAAGTCACATCTGCCACCTTCTGAGAGCTGCGATCCTGGAAAAACGCAGGTAAAGCAGAGTGAGCAGCCTGGCAGAGCTGGGAATGAGGGACAGAGAAGCTACAACAGCCCCAGGCTTGGGATACAAGGAATGGGGCCCACCTGCTTCCCACCATGTCCCTGTGCTGTGCCTGAATCCCCAGGAGCAAACCCCAGTGTACAGCAAGATCTTCCCTGCTCCCTCTCCCCAGTTCAGGCTGTAAAGAGTGAAACACTGAGCAATGCCACCTGGAGCAGCTGCTTGTTGGGGGCTGCAGAGAAGTCCTGAGCTGAGAAAGGGACAGAAGCAGGGCAGCTCCTGCACTGGACTGTTCAAGGCCAACTGTCCCACTGCCCTGACACAGCCAGGGTTTGACCAGCTTCATGCTGGGCCACATCTGACACAAAAACACCCCCTGGGTCTGCCCCATCCTGAGGAACAAACACCACTTCCAGGCAGAACAAGCAAAAGCCAACATATAAGAAATTGCCCCTGGTGTTCTTTTCAGCCAAAGGACCCCAAACCCACAGGGGCCACGTGGCTGCTCACCATGACGTTGAGGATCATACTGTCCTCCACCATGATGGCCTTCAGCAGCAGCTCATGGGCATCATCTGTGGACTTGTAGCGCAGTGTATACACCTCCTTGTTGGCTTCCCAGCCGGCGGGCAACAGCTCTGACTTCCTTTCATCAGGACCTGGCTGCAATGGAACAGACAGGCTGCCGAGACCCTGCCCAGGAGCCCAGCATGACCTCCTAGGGCTGGGGGTCTTGTCTTAGCTGCATAGGGAGATTCAGGAGGGAACTGAGGTCTCTGGGAGGGGATCCCTCAATGCCTTCCAGGTTTTGACAGCACAAGCAGGACTGTATTTCCTACAAGGCTGGCCCTGCCTGCTTGCCAGCCTCCCACAGCATCGCTGCACTGGAAAAGGAGGACACAACCAGCAGGAGGAGGTCACAAATACCCAGACGAGGAGACAATGCTCTTCCCTGCCAGACACCTTTTTCCCTCCCAGCATGATACAGAGCTGTCTGGAGCATAGGGGAAGGCTGTTATTATGTCTGTCCCAGCCACACATCAGTGCTTCTGGGGGGCCCTGCCCTACACTGTCCCCTCCTATGGTACTGAGGAGAGTCCTCTGCTGTGACAGTGCCCTGCACCCTCCATTACCCCGCAACACCACATCAGACACTCCCAACACCCATCAGGATCCCAGTTCACTAGATCCCCATCTTAGCACTGGGTCCAGAACTAGACTGCCCCACCCTCTGGTATTGCCCCAGTACATTTCCTCCTCAGCACTGAAGTGGACGCCTCCCTTTTATTAGAGTTCGGCCTCACCACCGAGCTCCACTCAGCACTATACTGACTCTCTTCCCACAGCCATACTGATCGCACCAGCATCAGGATCTCCTGTCCTGCAACATCCCACAGACCACCCCCAGTAGCAGGATCCTCTCAGCACCGCCATTATCCCAAGAGACCGCACCCCCCAACACCGGGACACCCCCAGCCCCGCAGCCGCCCGCTCCGACTTCCGGCGCCGGCCAGCGGCGCTAGGAAAGGCCGAGGCTTCACCGCGGCCTACTAGGCCTCCGCGGCGGCGCAGCTCGGCTCGGCCCGTACCTGGTCGCCGGTACCCAGGCAGCGGTAGCCGTGCCGAATCAGCTCCCAGTGGATGCCGCAGACCAGAGCGTCTTGCGGACGGGAGATGGCGGGCCTTGCCCAAGCGTACAGCGGCTCCAAACCGGCCATGGCTGCTCCGGGCCGGGGCGGGGCGGAGCCGGGGCTGCACCGCCCCTCACTAGAGGGCCCCCGTCCGTTGCGCTGGGCCCGAGCCGCCTCCGGAGGCCGCCGGGCTGCTGGCTGTTTTGTTGTACTCGACACTGCTAAGGCTCTTCGAGTTCTGGGGTCGGTTTCGGGCCCTCCAGGACAAGAAGGATATTGAGGGGCTGAAGCATGTCCAGGCAAAGGAATGGAGCTGGGGAAGCGGCTGGAGCGCCAGGAGCAGATGAGGGTCTCAACCTGGAGAAAGGGAGGCTCAGGGGGGGACCCTCTCTGTCTCTACAACTCCCTGACAGGAGGGTGCAGCCAGGTGGGGGTCAGGCTCTGCTCCCAGGGAACAGGGACACGATAAGAAGAAATGGCCTCAGGTTGTGCCAGGGGAGGTTTACTTTGACTATTAGGGAAAATTTCTTCACCAGAAGGGTTTAGTGGTGGGCTTGGTTGTGCTGGGGCAACAGTTGGACTCAATGATCTAAGCGGGTTTTTCCAACCTAAAGGATTCCATGATCCTGGGAAGGATGTCTGCCCAGCACCATCCAGCAACCTCCAGGTTAGCCGCTCTGAGCCTCCTTCCCTGCTCCTGGCTCTTTCTTGTCATCAGAAAAGCATTTGAGTCCATGCAGGGTCTGCTTGTGCTGCCATAGCAAGCCTTCATGCTGACACCAAAGAGACCAAAGCACCAAACAGCTGTTGATGGGTTTATTTCATTACTTCCATAACTCCTTGTTTGGGTCACAGTGCTTATAACACCTAAATTCTATTAAAGTTGCTATTGAAAGGCATTCAGGGGCTTTTTTTCCTTGCCCCTGGGCCAGAGCCAGTGTCCTCAGTGTGGCTGGCGGAAGGCTGGGGCTCGGGACAAAGCCAGGGAACACCATCATCTGCTGCTTTCCTAATCTGAGCTTCAGCTCCTTGGGGGATGCTCATCTTGACTTCATTATGCGTCAATTAATTAACTCACACTGCTCGCTCTTTCCATTTTCCTCTCAAGAAGTCACTGAGGCTGAACAACCGACCACAGCCTGGCAGGTCCCATGGGAATCACTACCAGGAGACACCACACCTCCTGCCATACTCTGCCACTGCTTTCTTCAGGGAAGACAGCTGGACTCATCAGCAAAGCTGCTGTGGATTTTCCACAGGGCCAGGATTTCAGCACAGGAGCTCCATGAGA
Source organism: Promerops cafer (assembly GCA_013398275.1). Taxonomy (NCBI): domain Eukaryota; kingdom Metazoa; phylum Chordata; class Aves; order Passeriformes; family Nectariniidae; genus Promerops; species Promerops cafer. The sequence goes on along the minus strand of VZSE01011074.1, from coordinate 25,609 downwards.
GAGGCATTGGATGGGGATGAGTTGGGAACAGCAGGAAATGCCTCAGCCAGAGCTTCTCCATTGCTGAGATGTGATTCAGAGCAGCAGCAGCATTTCCACCCCATGGCTCAGCTCACTCCTGGGCAGCAGCCGTGGTTTCAGGCTTTGATGGCATCCACATTTCACTTTCCTAGCACAGCCCAGCCCTGGGTGGGCCAGGAGCCTACCAGTGGCTCCATTGGAATGCCCACTTCTGAGGCAGAGTTTGAAATCATAGGTCTCCCTCCAGAAACCTGACCTGGAATCCTGCATCTCACTGCTGCTATTGGACTCGCCCTACGTTCCTGCAGAGCTGCTGCACAGGTTCCTGCAGGTGCAGGAGCACAGGGTATTTAGGATCAGTGGCCTCAGGAGCTGTCGGTGTCTCAGTAGGATCACACCGAAGCTCTGCTGAGTGCTTGCCAAGCTTTCCATTTCCCATCCAAATTTCTGCCATCCCTGTTTACCCACCATCCACTCCCCACCCTCTCTCTCCTCCTGCTCCCATCCAGCCCTCAGCTTGTCCTCCTGTGGCCTCACCTCCATGTTCATCCTTAATTTATTTTCCCACACTCTGTTGTGTTAGCTGCCCCGGACCGCTCTTGAAAAGTGACTTTTGGTGCCAAGTCCCCCTTGGCCTGATCAGCCTCTCCACGGGCACAGCAGTGAGGAAAGCAGGATGCCTCCATGCATCCCCTCACCACGGGACCCTCCTGGGAGCCAGGCCCCTGCCATACCTGAGCCCATGGCCCCGGGGCTGACTGCTGCTACATCAAAGCCGTTATTCCAGCACCCACGGTGCCATGCTGGCCCACATTGCCTGACTCTCCGTCGCCTCCTTCCTCTGCTCCCGTGCTTCACTCACCCCATGGCTCATTGATGATGAAAACCACTGGCCACATGAAAGCAGCCCCCTAATGTGAGGTAGGGGCCTGCGAACTGCGTGGGAGGTACGGAGAGCCCGGCCCGGCTGGAATCAACAGCCAAGTCCTTTACGAGGTGATGAGGATTGCAGAGCTGGCGCAGTTGTGCTGCAAGGCGAGTGCATCAGGGCGGCTGCCGGGCACGCTGGTGCCATCGTCAGAGCAGCCACGTCCTTTTTGTGACTGCTGGAGCCTAGCTGGGAGCAGGAGCGATGCTGTGAGAACTGAGCGAAGCCCTCAGAGCAGCCAGCGCCCTGATGCCTCGCACGTGTCCGTGACGATTCACGCCCAGCTCTTGCACCAAGGAAGCTGCCCTTGGCTGTTTTCCTCCCGCTTTTACCCAGGAACATGATCTGCGGAGATATGCTCCCTGACAGAGCATGGATAGGGGTGATGTGCCAGGGGAGGCAGTAGCTGGAGCTATCCCAGCCAGATGGCGGTGCTTGGAGCAGGTAAAAGGCTACATCAGCCGGGGTCACCTCCGTCACACAAACCGCAGTCTCCCCTGACCTTCATACTTTCCCACTGCCTCACTGCTCCCATTGCATGCGCCCACTGTGGTGTTGTAACGAGCAGAAGAGGAAACAGATTTCCCAACCGCCCGCCCCGCTGGCAGCCCATGAGCCCTCTGTGCTGGGAATGGCAGCCAGCACGGCCAGGGCAGCTGGCTCACCCCTGTGCTGTGCTGTGCATGCTGGGTATGACCCGGAGTCCCACAGGAGAAGGCAGAGAGCGGCTGTGGATAATCCCTGGCTGATGTTCAGGTGTTGCAGGCTGCTTCTTCCCTCGGGGGCAGCTTGCTGCTGCTCCTCTCCCATGGATGGGAAAGCGCCCCATGCATCACCCAGGGTGAGCAGGGCCGGGTGATGGATGGCGCTGCCATGTTTTCTACCAGAATCCCTGTCTGGCCCCATGCAGGCAGCAGTTTCCTAGCACACAGTGGGGAGGGAAAGATGGGATCCCCTGCTGCATAGCAGGGAGAGCCAGCAGCTCTGGAGTAGCTCCTCCACAATCTGCTCAGCGCCTCAGGGCTTACTGGCTCAGAAGGAGCCACCTGATTGTGGCTGAAATCACTACTGCCAAGGGACATGGACCGGGGCAATGGTTCCTGGAATGGGCTTTTCCCCTCACTGCCATCATTGCCTTGAGAGGGGAGGTAGGTAGAAAATTCGGCCTCCCCTTCATTTCCCCTAAATTCAATTCCAGGGAAAGATGACACTGAGGCAGGAGAAAGGGGTTTTTTCTCCGGGGAAGAAATGCAAACCACATGCAGGCAGGCTCGGGCAGGAGGAGGGACTGGGGCTGCGAGAGCCGGCGCTCAGCAGCGAGGCCGAGCTAAAGTCAATTAGTGCTTCAGGACTCCAAACACGCCTGAGTGCTGCGCTTCGAGCAGGCGTGATCCCTGTTGGAGAGAGGCTGCCAGTAGGGTTTGAAAATAATTAGGAAACCCAGAACCCCAGTGCTTCCCAGAAAAGCCTGTTAGTTCTGCGGTGGAAACCTTGCTTGCAGGGAGTGCATCGCACAAACAGAGTCGTGACTCATCAACTGGATGGAGCTAAACTCCATTTTTCGAAGGTCAACATGCTCAAATCCTAATGAGCTTTACCCTTGGTAGGGCTCCTATGCGCCCGTTGTCTACCTGAATTCCAGGGATGTCCAGCACACCTGAGAGTAATGGAGATGTCATCTAAAGACACCAAGAGCTTCCAAGAGGGCAGTGTTGATGGGGAAACTGAGGCACAGAGGGTTCAGACCACCAGCCCACTGCCTCCAGCCAGAGCCTGCACCACACCAGCCCCATCCCTGCAGCCTGGGTGGACACTGGCAACCCCTGCTCTTGGGGGATCTCAGCTGTGAATCTGAGCGGTCCAGGACAGCCTTGGAGGAACAAAACAAGACAATCAATCATCCTTGCTTCATCCCGCCCCAGTCTGCATTGTGCGGAGCCTGAGGGACTCCACATCAAAGCAGGAGCAGCTGGCTGCCGGGGTGTCCCAAGCTGGCTGCCGGGGTGTCCCAGCCCCAGACGGGCAGCGCCCTGCCCATGGGCTGCCTGTCTGCACTGCCCACACGGGCTTGGCCTCTGCTCACTGCCTGAGCCCCAGCAGCAGAGCCGGGATGCAGCGCTGCTCCCTGCTCCGAGTACGGAGGGAGATGTCCCAGGTCACGGCGGCTGCAGAGAGCACCAAAGGTGGGGGTGCATGGATGCGGGGACACCACTGTAGCATTCCAGGGCTGGCAGCACCTTCCCTCTGCAGGGGTGAGCAGGAGGTGGCATTGCTTATGAGGCAAGAGCCAGTCCCATCCCAGGCTTATCCTGGAGCTGCGGGAAGCCTGCAGAGCAAAGCCTGCTCCTGCCACGCAGCTCCCGCTATCCTCACAAGACCCTTTTCTTCGCAGTTCCTTCCGTGCCACACGGCGGGCGCTTCCCCCGGGCTGCAGCCCCAGCGCTGCTGCAGACAGTACATTAATTTTTGGATGTCTTTTGCAGCTCCCCAGCGTTTCTCCCCATCCCAGGCACGCACGGCTGGGATGAGGCAATGTTCTCAGGGAGTATTGGCTTCCTGGCTGGTGGGGAATATTCCTTGATGAAACTGGTCCAGCATGCAGCCTGGTGGGGCGGGGGATGGAGAGGAGGTGCAAGGGGTCGAGTCGCGGTGGGCTGGGCTGCACCATGGTAAACCAGCAGCAGTGACCATCTGGGATGGAGTGTCTGGGCAAGAGAGAGCACCTGGATCCCCCTGGAGCAGTGCTGTGTGTGGGTGCAGCAGTGGAACAGCAATTTGGGTACAGCCCTCCAGATATCCCCTATTTTCCCTCTGGCAAAGGGTCAGGGTGGCTCTGCCCTGTGACCACAGCATGGGACAGAGCAGAGAGGACATGTCTCTGGCAGCCTGCAGGACACACGTGCCCGTGGTGGGTAGCAATTGACATTTTTTCCAGTTCATTAATTAAAACACAGAACAAAAGTCACTAAAGTGTGAGGCTGGGTGTTTACAGGGAAAATTCCTTTTCAGGTGCCAGGTTTATTAATAGAAGAGGAAAAAAACAAGGGGGAGAAGCAGGACCACAGCTGGACAAGGAACATCTGGGAAGGATATGCTTTTGTGGGTGTGGATGGTGTTGGGTGTGTGTGTGGGATGGGGATGTGAGGATGGGGGTACAGTAAGCACCCGTGTCCCCCCACCACCAAGCCCCTGGGATGCTGAGTGGCCGTGGGGAAGCCATGCCACGGGGGCATTGCTGTGAGGTGGGAGGTTCCCAGCTCACCCTGTGGGACCCTGGCAGGGCCTATTCAGATCCTTTGAAGTTTTCCCCATTAGCTGCCACAAACGGGTCAGGATCCAGCCTGGTGAAGCGGGACATGCTGTCAGCATTGCCACCAGAGCTGGAGCTGCTGGGACACAAGAAAGACATGCTCAGCCAGGGTTCATGGTGTGAAGTTTGGGGCAGCAAAACCCCCCTGGCTCCTTCAAGCTGCCCCCAAGACTGCAGGGACTCGCAGCAGTGCTGGGGGGTGGCGGAGCTGTGCCCCCCAGACCCACATGCCACCCACCTCCGCCAAGTGCCTGCACACAGGCTGGTATTTGCAGTTCCATATGTGACACATTAGGATTTGTTTAGAAGCCCTTTATTGTCATATTTTGTTCTTTATTTCCTACAAATTCAATTTGCTGAGGGATATGTGCGGATTGTGAAATTATTTTGAGAATAGTTCCTCTGGGTTTTTTAATTTCCTTTGTATTAAATTTTTACAGTGTTTAAAAGGCTATGAAAAATTATATGTTACAAAAAAAAAAAAGAAACAAAAAAAACCCCAAAAAACAACCAAAAAACCCAGGAGGGCAAAATTCCAGGGAGGAAAGGAGAAGAGCCCAAGAAGGGGATGAGCTGTGGGTTGGCACTGGGACCAGCCACTGCCGCCTCTGTCATGGCAGGCGCCGGGGATGGTCTGGCACTGATGCCCTCTCCTGCTCCCACTTCATCCTGGATGGAAAACCAGGCTGGCAGAGATGTGGCCACTGCCTCAAAATGAGTGCCAGAGTGGGACATGCCATTTGCTGAGGCCTGGATGATTGTGGTTTTTCCCACCACTCAGCCTTTCCCTTTCCTTTGCTCTCCATTTGGGAGCAGGACGCAGATGCTTTGCACAAGGCTGTGGGGCTCCATTGAGCCCCCGCCTGCCTTTCCAACCCCTCACAGTCATTTGGTGCAGACATAAAAGCCCATGGCCACTCCCAGCAAGAAATTCCCGACAAGAAAATCTTTGAATTATTCCCAAGCTGTGACTGTGGAAAGCCAGGCTGCCCCCCATGAAGGGCTCCACAGCTTAGAGGCATTAGGGACCCCTTTCGCTGCCGGGGTGATGGCCAGTCGAGAGCCACCCTCCCGCCCTCAGTCCCCTATGCTGGATGTTTCCAGCTTCTTCAAATCACAGACACATTTTTCATCTCTTTATTTCTACCATTGTCATTGTCATTGTTCTAGGCTGGTGCAAATTGGGAACTGGCCATGCACTGACACCGCTGCTCCTTTCGCCCGCAGCTGCCCTTGTCCCCAGAACCAGCAGGAGGGCCCATTCCAGGGATAGGGATGGTACTGCATCCTGCTGCTAGTCCCCCAGGGGCTTTTGCACCTTGTTCCACATCCCTCCCTGGCACAGGACCCCTGGCATGCTGCTTCCTGCCTCTCTCCAACATTATTTCCCCTTTGCAGCCTGCCCGAGGGGTGCTTGGAGGAGGGTGCAGGGGCTGTGCCAGTGTGTGGTGAAGGTCTGGCTGAGACACCCCGCCCCCCCCAGTGTTTTGAGGGCCTGGGGCCTCAACAGCACTGAAAAGGGGGCTGGAGGCTTTGGGAATGATAGAATCATCCAGTTCCAACTCTCTTGCCATGGGCAGGAACACCTTCCACCAGACCATTCTACCTGGCCTTATACACATCCAGGGATTGGGAAACTCAAACCCAGCAGCATCCCCAGCCTCAAGGGACCAGGGACAAGGACTCCCCTTTGCAGTGCCAGGGTGCCCAACCCTTACCACAGCTGTGCAGGGATCCGTAGGGTGGTTGGTGCCTCTCAGCATCAGGGAAGGGAGATGATGTGGAAAATAATTATGCAACAGGATTTATCCATTATTAACATGGAAACAGAAGAATTCAGTGAATGTGTAACTTTGATTGAGAGCAAGATGGCAGGGCTGCAGAGCTGTCCAGTGCAGTAGGATGTACCAGACAACCAGCAGCACTGACCATCTGGGAAGAACGACAGGATGTTTGAATAAGCTGAGAACAGAACAGCCTTCCAGGGCTGTGGGGAGGTAGGGATGCAGAGATATGGGGATAGAAGGATGTATGGATGCAGCAATGCGGGGATTTGGGGGAGGCAGACATGCAGGGACCCAGAGGTGAAGGGATGCAGAGATTCAGGGTTGTGGGGATGCAGGGAATCAAGTCCCAACCTGATGGTCCCTCTGCCCATCACATCCCTCTGCCCATGCAGACCCTCTCCCTAAACCCAGGGTGCTGAGGCCTTCTCAGATCAGCCCCACTCTGCTTCTCTGACCCCTCCAGAGAACTTGGCAAAATGATGGAGGAGGATTGCTGAGCAGATCCCTGCTTTTGATCTGTTCTAGGAAAAGAGAGGCCACACCAAGAACTTTCTGAAATTCCTTCCTGAAGCCTTGGCTGGGAGCCGCTGCCGCTTTGCTGAGACATTCAAACCCTGGCAGCACTGCGGCTTGAGCCTGACCTGGCCATGCCATCCTGCCTCTTCCCAGCACCCAGGTTTAGGGAGCTGCAGCCTTAGCAAGGGCTTCCTGCTCTGGCCTGTGCCCCTGTGCAGGTGTCTGGCTGTGGAGCCTCCGTGCCAGCCACCTTCTGGCTCCTCTTTGCCCCAAGAGTCACGAGGTGGTGGCTTCTCCAGGCCACCAGCATTGCTTTCCCCGCCACATGCTGACAAATTCCTTTCACATGAACAGGAAATACGAATTCTCCTCTTCTCTTTGTTTTTTCAGGAAAAAATATAATATGTAAAAAAAAGTAATCTAATCAAATGCTGTTTGTTTGTGGTCTCAGTGATCTCCAGTTGTTTGGTTGAGGTTCATTGGGATGGCCAAGGACAGGGACACTCCAAACCTGCTGCAAACCCAGGTGCTCTCAGCCCTGCCATTGTTGGCAGAGCTGGGGCTCATCCCCATGTGGGGATAGACAGACATCCCCATGGCTCCACTGGAACTGGGAGCACTGGAGCCAGAACTGGTTTGGCTGATGGAACCATTGCTGGCCCTGCTTCTGTCAGGCTGGCTGGGAGAGTGTGGGAGCACAGGGATTGTTGTGTGGTCTTCCAGGAGGGCTCAAATTAACAAACCAGCATTGTTAAACAGCTCAAAACATCCGTAGCCTTTAATTATCCCCTTTTCTTAAGGGAAGAGGCATACTGCACCTGGGGAGGCCATGCCACACATCACTCTTTCATCACAGTATGAAGGGATTTTTCCTCAGTGCTGATGTCTGGAAGCAGCCCTGCTCCAGGCCCACAGTGGGAAAGCACTGCTATGCCAGGACCCTGGAAATCCCCATCTGTGGCAAGCACGGCTGTGATCCTCGCAGGACCCCTGTTCCTGGGTATGCCCAGCACGGGAGTATCTCTCCTCCTGCAAAGAACTGATGCAGGTTTATTCCCTGTCTCCAGGGGAACTCTGAGCAGCATCAGTTCCCTTGGGACTGGATCCACCCCTCGCACCCCAGAGCACCCCTAGGCCAGGGCTGGGACCTCAGCAGGAGGGACCCTCTGCCTGCAGGAAGGTGCTGGAACTTCCCTACTGCAACGGATGGCTGGGTTGGTTCTGTTGGGAGCCTCCCAGACAGCCAGGGAAGAGTGGGGATGGATGGAAAGAGATGAGGGCACCAGGTCATGATGTCTCTCCATGTTATGGTTGCCTCAGAGCCGAAACAGAGCTCTCCTCTGTGGTGAGGAGCCATGAACCCCCAAAATGCCGTGGGAAGGAGAGGTGGCAGCTGAGAGCGCCTGGAGTGCGTGCAGGGTTGCGGAGGAGGCTGGGGATATTTGCAAATGTTCTTTTTCTACTTTCATAGTGTGGCGTGCATTTTTTACTTCATTTAATCTTTTTTGCTCAAATTCCCAAGTGAAGAATTCTTTCCATGAGCCAGAGCCTGCTGCCACGGCTTTGCGCCCGGCCATGGTGCTGGGGACCAGTTGGAGACCATGCTCCTGTATCCCTCTTCCAACTGCAGCAGCACGGATGCTCAAAGTGGGCATGAGGCTCAGGGCACCCAAGTGGCACCCTCTCCATCACTGCTTCAGCTCCACTGTCCCACCCCAACCCCCATTTCTCCCCAGTCCTGCGATTTGGTGCTTTTTGGGGTGATGAATTTCCTCTGTGTGCTTCAAGCGGGAGCTGCCCACAACCCATTTTAAACAGCTCAGGCTTTGTCTTTATTCCAGCTCCTGAAAATTGAATTTGTTAGTGGCATAAACAGGATATAAAAGACTGAAAAAAATAAAAAGGAGAGGGGAACATTTTTCTCCATGTCTTTTCCTTCAACCTCTGAGGACCATATCTGCTGGCACTCCTAAGTGTTAGTCAAACTCATGATGGCAAACAGGCCCTGGGGACCTGCTCTGTCCAGCATCCCAGGACACTCCTTATCCTGGATTTTTTAATACAAAGGTCACAATTTCTGCTCTTTTCCTTTTTTTTCCCCCTGGTGTTCTCCAAACTAACGGTGGTTTATGGTGCTCTTTGACGTCAGCCACAAATGGGGCTGCCAGGTGGTAATAATTTTCCTGAATGTCGGCTAAATACAATTATCACTCCATTTTCACTTCAGAAATATTAAAGTTTGTGTTCCTCCTGTTATTAATTCTGAAAAAAAGCCTTTATAAGTCACCGTGGCACACGGCCGCTGGCCATGGGGTGCTGGCAGCCGCAGCAGGGCTGGTGACCATAGTCCATGCTGGCCCTGCTGTGCCACGTCCCTGGACTGTTCTGGAGGGGAGAGATGGGAGGCAGTGCCCTAGAGACCCAGGGACAGAGCCAGGAGTTGGGATGTCATCAGGACTGAGGATGGATGCTGAGGCTGGAAGGGTGAGGAGGGACCCATGTCCCTGTGGGAGACCCAAATTCCCAGTTCCTGTGCACCATGAACTTAAATCGGGTGTTTCCCAACCCCGTGCCAGCTCAGCAGGGTCCATCAAAGGACAAGCTCCTAGACACGCCATTTCCTCCTGGCTTGGTGTCCAAAGCATGAGCACATCCCTGCAGCTTTGGCCAGGGCAGGCGGGAGCTGAGGAGCCGCTGGCTTTTGTCACGGAATGATCACATCCTGCTGCCAAGAGGGGTCCATGAGGGTTGGGATGCTGCAAAAGTCCACGTTCAACTGCAACCAGAGGACCCAGGACAGTTCCCAGAGCTGAGACACTGGGGTTGGATTATCAGCAAAATGGCTTAAAAATAAACTTTGAGACAGAGACACCATCACAGCCTTTGGTGGCCGAGTCCTGGCTGAGTGATGCCAGCACCAACATCGGCTCTCAGCCCTGGCACAAGCTGAGGTGCAGGTGCAGCCACATATCCCATGTTTTCCTTCCCTGAGGGCACACAGATGGGCACCCTGCTTGCCTTCCACTGCCCAGAGTCACCTCAGCCTCTCACCATGTCCCCTGACTGGGAGCACATGCACTGGGAGCTGCAGCAGGGCATGGGCAGGGCAGGTCTTGGGCAGGGCTACCCATGGGCACCAGAGCCACGAGTGCAGCAGCTGCTTCCACAGCCCTCCCTGGGCTCTGTGGCTGCGGGGGGGAATTTCCCCATCCCCAACCAGCAGCCTGCTCAAAGCCTTTGTCTTCTGCTGAATTCCAGCTGGTGAGAGTCATCCACCAGAGTCAGAGGATTTACCCTCCTGGGGAATGATGTGCAAGAGGGAACCATGTAGTCACATTAAAATTATTTGAAAAAGAATGGGACTTCTGAGTGCTGTCTCACGTGGAGCCAGGAACATCCATCTGACTGATGCTTCCATCTGTCTTTCTCAATAGTTTCCTTAAATAGTCCAAATATTTAAAAAAAAAAAATCTATTGGAATTTGGCATATATGGTTCTTAGGAGAATAGAAGAGGGCCAGATACTAAAATACCGCTGCATCACTCCCTTCCAGTAACAAACACATGATTTTCATTGCAGGGAAGGCAGAGGCAGCCGACAGTCACATCTGGCACAGAGGAGGATGCTCCGTGGTCACTGATGCTTTGGCTTTGCTGGGAGAGCAGGCTTTGCCCAGGCTGAGGGGTCCTGTTGGGCACAGTAGCAGCACCCGACTCATCTGGGGAATTCCAGCTCCCTACAGCAAAGGAATCTGCAGTCCAGCTGCCCCAAACTCCAGGCTCCCTGTCCCGCACTGCAAGTCCCATCTCCTGCCTTTGCTTGGAGAAACCTTCCCTGAGCCCCCACTGTGCACAGCCAGGGGGAGTGGCTGCAATGGCGGGAAGAGATTCTGGAGCACTTTTCGCACCATGTCTCAGCTCCTCAAAGACCTTGCCTGCTGTTGCTCTTACTATCACCTCCTGCCAGCTCTTCCCTGGAACCCTGTGGTGCCCGCAAATGGGAATTGGTTTATGGCCTGGCTCAATGTTGGTGACCGTGTTTGCTCGTTTCATCCATTCAGCTCTGCTCAAGGAGCGATGACAGATTTTCAGTGACAGAGTTTCAGTGGCTCGTGTAGGATGGAGATTGATGTTGGCTTCAAGGATGGTGCTTGGTGCAAGTGCTTTCCCACAGGGATGCTGGGGCTGGAGGCCTTTCCCTGCCCCAATGTCACCCACTGCTGGGGCAGAGTTGGATGAAACCTTCAACAACCCCCAGCCTTCATGTTCATCTCCTTTCACCTTCTCCAGTGAATACCGAGGTCCCCGTTCAACGGTTCATGCAGCGAGCAAGCGCATCCTCCATCCTCCCAAGGTTCTCCACATTCCACCATCCTCACCTCCTGGCTACCTGCGAGCGCTGCCTCAACACCACCTTCCCCTTGGGAAATGCCAGCTCGGCCATAACCACCAGCCCTGCGGAGCGGAGGAGCCCAGTGTGGGGATGCCGTCCTTCCCAGCGCCCGTCGGTGCTGGCCAGCGCTGAGCCCACCCCGCGCCAGCCGCCGGGTGTTCTCCCCGCTCTGACAGCTGTACGGAAATTGGAAGGCGACGCTGACATGTGTCAACAATAACCAGCGAACAAGCGCCAGCGGCGGCGGCGGCTGTCCCCACCACCTCGAGGAGGCTGGCCACTCTTGGCTGAAATCACGGCACGTTGCGGCTGGAAGCAGGAGTATTGTTTCAATTATTTCCATTATATAAAGTCAGGCCATTTAATATATTCTGCCTCAAAGGGGCTCAACTAAAGAGATAAAATAAACACTGGAAATCTGCTCGCTGACATGGATCAGGAATTCGGTTTCGACACCAAGCCTTCCCTCCCATCTCACTGCTCATCTTCCCTTTCCTCCCAGCTCCCTCTCCTACTCTTGCTGCCCCTCGGCCTTCAGTGCCACTTGATGCCAATTCCGTCTTTGGGCTTTGCTCCTGTTTTGGCAGCTGGAGCACTTGAAGGCTGTGCAGCCACGCTGGTGTCCAGGACTGGAGCAAGCCAGAGGAGCCAAGAAGAGAGATGGAGCTCCAGAGCTCACTCTGGGATGAAGGATTTGATTTATGGCAAATCTTAAGCCTCTTGGGATGCCACATTCCCTGAGAACAGCAGGAATGGCGGGTGGCACAAATCCAGGAATGGCTGGAGTGTGACATGAGGAGGAGATGGAGGAGAAGGAGAAGGAGAAGGAGAAGGAGAAGGAGAAGGAGAAGGNGGAGGAGGAGGAGGAGGAGGAGGAGGAGGAGGGGAGAGCAAATGTGCCATGAGCATGCTGCGGGCTGCACTTGGCAACGTCAGCACTAAAATCAGCCACCTTCATGCTTTTGCTCTCATCTGGGAGAGCTGATGGCACCCCAGCACTGAGGGACCTCGCTGGCTCTGTGCTGGCATGGGAGGTGGTGAGTTGGGCTTCCAGGAGGCTGGAGTTGCTCCCACCAGCTCTGACCAGACAGGAGCTGCTTCCCATTAATGTTTCCCACAGCATCAGCCTCCCCAGAGCACCCCTCCCTTGCAGGGCTGTGCTAGTCCAGGTATTCCCAACATGTTGGCATGTGGGAAGGAGCACCAGCCGCACCAGCAGTAAATCTGTTACTTGGCCTTTCCCAGCACATTTCCCTGCTCCGAGCTCTGCCTCTCCTGGAGCGGGGTCACGGGCAGTGCCACCGGCAGGGACCCGGGTGATGGAGGGAGCCGTGTCACGGGATGCCAGTGAGGGCTGCGGTGCGGCGTGAGGTGGAGCTGGCATTTCTCAAGAGCAGGGAAAGGGCCTCTGCCGAACTGGCGCGAGAGCAGCTGTGACTTTCCATTCCTGTGGGAAGTGGGCTGCCACCGTCCAAGCATCTGGGCTTGTTATGATGGGAGAGGAATGCCAAGTATTTTTCTTCCTTATCCACTACCATCCGCTCAAACCCTCCCCTGATCAAACCCACATTCATCGCCTGGGATGCACTGGGGAAGATCCCTCCCAGCTCTCATGGCTGTTGGGAGCTCATGGCACCTGTGGAGAAATCCCACCCACATGCAGGGGCTCCCTCCATCCCCCTGCCCCTTCCTTTCTCCTTCTGCTGCTAGCCGGCTCCAGACATTTAATTTTCACTTTAATTTTCACTTTAATTTTCACTTTACTACCTTTGCTAGGAGCATCCCTGCACCGGCATCCCTCCACCTGCACCCCTGTGCCACCACCTCTGTGACTGCATCCCTGCTGACCTGTGGGCCCGGCAGGACCACACTGTCCCCTCCAGAGCCCTGAGCATCCCGAAAGCAGCCACTGGGATGGTGCCACGGGCGTGTGCCCTGGGGCGCCTGCCGTGCCGGGAAGCAGGCGGTGCAGCTTTGGAAGGTCACCAAGATTTTTCCGAAGATGAAAGTGTGCTCAAGTGTCAAACAAACTTTCCAAATTATCTTTCTGGACACTTTCTCCCTTCTGCTTTGGAAGACGGAGGAGGAACATTTCATTCCCTCTGTGCTGGCGTGGAGCAGGGCTGCGTGAGGAGCCGGGAGCTGCCAGCAGCACCCGCGGCTCAGCCTCGCTTCTCCCCGACATCATCCCTGAGTCACTGCGGGTGCTGCCCTGGCATCCTCAGCTGGGTTTCCCCCTCCCCGAAGCCCCCCAAGCCCCTCCCAGCACAACAGAGGGCTGCCAGGTGCCCAGTTAAACAGCAGACACCACTCTCCTCCTGCCGACAGTTGGATTTGTCATAAATAGACAGATTAAGGGTAACGTGTGAATTTCTCTGCTCTCTCAGGGATACCTGGCACACAGCAGCAGGGGCATGGGGACAGTGGCTACGCTACCCTTGGCAAATCCCCCGTGACCCCAAACAGCTGGGGATGGGCTGAGCAATGGCCACATGCTGCCCCCAGGATCCAGCACTAATGAGAGCTGTCTAATTAGTGCATCCTCCTGTGACGGGTCACCCTGGCAAGGCTTGTGCCGACATCCGCTCACCCACGCCAGCAGCCAGAGAGCGTGACCCGGAATGAGGTGCTTCCCTGGCCCTTGCCCAGTGTTTGCCTCCCTGGTCTGGACAAGGAAATTCCCTATCAGCTCCAGGGCAACTGGGCTGGCACCCAACAGGACTTGTGGAAGCTCCTTGCCCTGCGGCACCCGCGTCTCATCCGGGTCACGGCCATCCACACCAATGCAGCTGCCTGCAGCCAGGATTGGAGACACTCAGATATCCCCAATGCCATTGCCATATCCCTATTTTTCTATGCTGGGATGGCAGCATCCCCATGTCCATGTGGGCCCCCCAGCCCTTGCAAACTCCTGATGATGATGCCATGCTGCAGGTTTGGTTGTTTATGGAAATTTCGGCTCAGCCAGATGCTGCAATTTATGCATTTTATGTGTAATTTTTCAATTTATTTCATTATTAGGAAAAAAAAAACTAAAGTGATCCCAACCATTATTACTCCTGGTTTCCTCAGTTATTACTCCTGGTTTCCTACAGTGAGGCCAAAGGGGTCTGAAATGGGTCCTTTGTTGTCTGATCATTAACCCTTCAGGAATGAAATGCAGCAGTGCTGGATGGGAGCGGTGGGGAGAGAGGCTCAGGGGGGCTGGGGGAGAGAAGGGAAACAGGAGGGAGAAATTCGAGGGGTAGAGAGAAGATTAACCCCAATGTACTGTCCCTGGGCATGGCTGGACACCCCAGGACACTGATGGACACATCCACTGCAGCCCCGTGGGTGGTCCACTCTGGTGCAAGGAGTTTGCTGGTTCTCAGCAGCCCCCAGCCCATTCGTCCCTCCCAGGCAATGCAGACACAGAGCATCCCGGGTGGAAAGGAGCCCTGCAGCTCATTGGTGTGTGGGATGAGCAGGTGGATGATGATCTGCTCCAGGGTGCTCAGGGGGGTCCTGTGTGCCCAGAAAGTCTCTCTGTGCCCCCTCTGGGGGGAGGACAGGGGCACCATGTGCTGGTTTGCACGTGGTGATGACAGGAGTGAACGCGCTGTCACTGGGGCTGTCACTGGTGGCCAGTGGCCTTGGAGCCCTCGTTGGGAGGTCACCAGGCTGTTCCAGGCTATGGCTCCTGGCACAGGGTTGGCACGATGGGACGAGCACGTGGCGCTCCCAGGATGGGGACCTGCACCTATAGGTCACCTCGGGTACCTGGCAAGTGAGGTGTCCCCCTCCTGTCCTGCATCCCGCTTCAAGCACAGCCCCTAGGGTGGGTTTTGGGGAGCACAGCATGGGACAAGGGGTGTGGACAGCCGCATGGGAGCCCGGAACAGCTCGGTGAGCTCGTCTTGGTTTGGAACAGCTTGGCACAGCTCGGCTCAGCTCAGCTCAGCTTCGCTCCCGCAGCTCGGAGGGAGGTGAGTTAAGAAGCGCTCGGAAAATCAGAGTCAGCTGCAATCCTGGGGACAGCCAGGGCAGACCCGCAGCCGCCGCCGGAGCTGCCGGAGACCCACCACGGCTCCCGGCGACCGGGGGACTCAGCCCTGCCCGGGGGGCTCAGCCCTGCCCGGGGGCTGTCACTGCCCCCCCCCAGCCCTGCGGGGAGTAGGAGCGGGGGGCTGAGCCGGGGGGGGCTGAGCCGGGGGGGCCGGCGCAGGCAGCGTCACCCTCCTGGCTCCACCCCCCCAAAATCGCAGGGGGCTTCGCTGTGACCCCGGCGCTGGGATGGCAGCGGGACAGTCGGACCGCGGCGGGACGGCGGGACGGTTCCCAGCCGAGGTGGTGGCTGGAGTGCTCCGGGGGGATCCAGCCAGGGCGTTTGCCAGTCGCTTTGTTGCTGCTGGGGGATTTTTTATTTTTTTTTTTAGGATTATTATTATTTTGAAAGGGAGGGTGAGGAGAGGGGGCTGACACTGACTATAAAGGCAGAGCTCCCTGGAGCAGCCGGCACTTCCCCGCCACCATGAGCACTCCCCGGGCCTGATAGCCCCAGCCTGCCCCACTGTCGGCGGCTCAAGCTGGCCTGAAGTGTGGCTTTGTGTCCGAAGCTCGGGTTGGGATGGTGTGAGCCCGGAGCCGCTCGTCGCCCTCCCACCACCCCTCACCGGCTCTGGCAGGAGCCGAGCCCGCCAGCCGCTTGGATGATTTGATTTCTTCCCTGTCCGACATCACTCCTGCCCAGATGCAGTGGATAATATTCATGTTGCTGTTATTCATCAGCTCCATGGAAATGCTCACGCAGAACCGGTGGAAGAAGCAAGGTACAGTGTGCGCAGTGGGCTTGTCCCGCTCGGGTCCTGCGGGGTGCCTTTGGGACACCAGGCTGCCTGTCCTGCCTGCACGGAGCTGGAAGGAGGTGTGAACCAGGGCTGGAGGTGCCAGGAACCAGCAGAGCCCCAAACCCTCCCCCTGAGCCCCTCTGGGGACCCTCTGTGCTCCCCCTGGGTGCGTGGCCCGGGGCTGGCTTGGCAGTGCGGGAAGATGCGGAGCGCAGCCCCATAGCACCGCCTGCCCAGTGCCAGCCCTGCCTTTGGGCTGGCAGGAGACAAGGGACACTGGCTGGCACTGGGACCAGCTCTGTAAACCCCAGCAGAGCCTGACACACTGGGGATAGTGCAAAATGGGCTGATTTTCTGATATTTTCTTTCTCTGCATTACACACTAAGTCCCTTAGGAGTAGAACCTCCTGGAAGGATGCTCAGAGCCACGGCTGGCACTGCCTGTCTCCTGCCCCATCCTTTCCCCAGGAAGAGGCACCAGCTGAGCCACTGCTCGGTGCCTGGGCAAGGGCAGGGTGTGCTGGGGCTGTGCCGAGGCACGTGCCCCCTCCATTGGGCACTGGCTCATGTGCCCTCACTGGGCAGTGCCAGGCAGTCCCAGCTGGCTGTGTGGAGTGTGTCCAGGGCTGGTTCTCAGCTCTGTGCCAAAAATGCCGGGTTTGGGGCCAACATGTGCCAGGGTAGGGGCAGGACCTCCCAGGACCAGGGCTCTCAGGGCTGGAGCCTGGAGAGCTTCCCTTGAAGTTGTTCCATGTTAAAGGCATGCGGAGGTGTGTGTGATGATGTGGGTGGCCAGGCTGGTGGCCAAAACACCCCTGATGGGAAACAGCCAAGCACCAAGAGGGGCTCAGGCTACCAGTGCTTGATGCTGGGTAGTGCAACGCTCCAAAGGCCTCAGGTCTCAGTAGCTTGGGGGTCTGGCCATGGCTTCACACCCCAAACATGTAATATACCCTGGGATAACCTGCACAGAAAAGCCAGCACAGGGTCCAGGAGCCACGAAAGATGCTGCAGCACCCCACAGCCTCCCTGCTTCCCCTGGTAGCTCTGGTCTGGGCAGTCCAGTGCCCCAGGAACTCATGGGGTCAGCAGGACAGGGTGTAGGGTGGACAGAGATGGTGGATGTCACACCCATGTCCAGCAGAACTCAGGTACCCACTGTGCCCCTGCCCAGTGCCCATCCCAGCTCAGCCCTGCACTCTGCCATCACCAGACAGGAGGAGATGAACCCACCACGGGTCCCTAATCCCCAAGCCCATGGTTTCAGAGTGAGCCACATTCTGTTGTTCTCTGTGGTGGCACCCAGTGTCACTCCTGGTGGCAGAGACGTGTGTGCCATGCCAGCAGCACTGTGGAGTGGAGAAAGACAACCCCACTTCTCCCAGCTCCATACCATGGGATTATTTCCAAAGCCAGTGAGAGAAAGGAGGCCCTGGAGTCCATCCAGGGCTCCCCACCTTCTTTGCCCTGGCTGGAGGTAGAAGGAGAGCAGCAAAAAAATCCCCTAAATATCAAAAAGAATTAGGGAAGGGAAAGAGGCTCGTAAATCCACGGGTCTCCAGGGAAGCCACTCCAGCTGCAGCCAGGAACACAAATGTTGTCAGCGTTTGGTAAATATGTAACGGAGACCATAACAACTTAATGGATCCAAGGTGCTTAGTTAGCACTCCCAGCAGATGCAGCTCTAATGAAGGCTTCTGGCAGTGCTGCCGTCTCTGCCAGAGAAGGGACTGGGATGAGCTTGGGGACAACTGCATGGCACCACAGCACCGTGGACTGGCTCGTGCCAGGGACCAGCACACAGGGCTGCGAGGCATCGCCCGCCATCACCGCCTGACAAAATCCTCTGCAGCATCCCCCCGGCTTCCCAAGCACGTCTGCCCCAGCCTCACAGCCGTGGGACCCTTCTGATGCAGCTTCTGGGGTCAGAGGGACCAGTGCCAGGCATTGCTCCCAGGGCTGAGTCTATGTCCTTGCCCGGCAGCAGGCAGCAGGTGGCTCAGGCTTGTAGGAACCTTGTGTAGCAGAAGGTGTCCCTGCCCATGGCAGGGGGTTTGAGATGATCTTCAAGGTCTCTTCCAACCCAAACCATTCTGTGATTCTATGGTTCTACAGAGCCCAAGTCCTAAGCATGCTGTACTGGGGCTTCTGGCACTGTCACTGCTACTCAGGCTGTGGTGCTGGAGCCAAGCAAACAGTTCCCAACACAGGGGCATGGTGAAGGCACTGGATGCCTGTGTGCAGGAGTTCAGTGGCCCCTTTCTTGATGCCCAGCCAGCCTGGGGTTGCAAAAAGATACAGGGTGTGTGTAGCCCCCAGAGCTCGATGCTTCCCAGCTCCCAAATCGCCCCTGTGCCAGGAGCATCCCTCCAGGCTGCTTTTCTGTGGGCTCGGAGAGCAGGAGCAGTTGGCGGTGTCTCTGTGGGCTGGTGGATGTTGGCACTCTGTCCTTGTCCCTGGGAACAGAGGTCACCCACCTCAGGGTCAGTCACCCTCCCACAGGCTGGGAGTACAGCACAGGCAGCCGGGGAGGCAGCAGAGGCTCTTGAGCAAACAGACAGATCCTTTTCTCAACTCCTCTTGAGTGCATCCAGAATGCCCTTTGTCCTCTGACACTTAACAGGCATCAACTGATTAATCCAGGTCAGATCACATTTCTACCCGCTGACCCAGTGGTTGTTCCACTTCCCACGGGATGGGCAAGGCTAGCTTGAGATGTGGCTCAGGCTGTCACCCATGGGCAGTGCTGGGCATGGGGCAAACCCTCAGTCTGGATCTTGGAGTGGTGGAGGCCATCAGTGATGGCAAAGCTGGGAGCAATGGCTCCGTGTGTCCCTTTGCTGCCAGCGTGGACAGAGGTGGGGATCTGAGGAGCACAGAGAGGTGGGGTGGCATTTGCAGGGATACAGGACAGTGCTGTCACCCTGGTGTGTCAGAGAGGGGCTGCCACGGGGCTGGGAGCCACCACTGCAGCTGTGCCACAGCCCCTCCCCTCCATTTGTCCATGCAGCGAGTGCTGGCCTGCTGGAAAACTGCACGGGCTGCGTCCTGTGCTCTGAGGACAACGGCTGCATCACCTGCCACCACCGGCTCTTCCTGCTTATCTGGAGGGACGGCATCCGCCAGTACGGGATGTGCGTCCACACTTGTCCCCCAGGCTACTTTGGTGTGCGGGGTCTGGAGGTCAACAGATGCACAAGTACGTCCCGCGCCGGCCGGGGTCCCCCTGCTCCTACTAGTGTCCCCTGCCCCCCTCGCCAGCCTGCGGGTCCCCGTGCTGCGGGAAGGGCCATGGCTTCATTTCCCACAGCATCCCTGGTGGCACTGGGTCCAGGGGCGGCCGGGTTGGGGGGACTTCGTCCCCTTTTCCCTTGCCCAGAGCTGCAGCCTGGACCCCGCAGGTTTTGGGTCCCCCGTGGGTGCCGGGGGTGCCACGTGCCCCGGGCTGTCCCGCTGACCGGCCGTCCCTCCCGGCAGAGTGCAGGTCGCCCAGCTGCGAGAGCTGCTTCAGCAGAGACTTCTGCATGAAGTGCAAGGACAAGTTCTACTTGTACAAGGGCCAGTGTTTTCGGCAGTGTCCCTCCGGCACCGCGGCACAGCCCGGCACCCGCGAGTGCCAAGGTAAGCAGCACCCGCACCTCGTGCCCGCCGTCCCCGGGGACGTGCTTGGCGCCGAGGTGTCACCAATCCGTTCTGTCGCTGTCCCCGCAGAGACGTGCGAGCCAGGGCCGTGGAGCGAGTGGAGCGCCTGTACCCACGAGAGCCGGACCTGCGGCTGCAAGTGGGGTGTGGAGACGCGGGTGCGGGAGGTGCCGGAGGCTGCCCGGGAGGAGGGGACTGCCTGCCCCGCGCTGCTGGAGACCAGGAGGTGCCGCATGAAGAAGCACTGCCCGGGAGGTGAGCACCGCGCCGCCGGGGCTGGGGACAGCTTCGATTCCCTCCAAAGTGAGCCCGAGGGGCGCTGCAGGAGGACGGTGACAGCAGGGGTCTGGCAGTGGCCGGCGAGCCATGCTGTCATCTCCCAAGCATTCTGAAATTCTGGATAAAGCCGTCATCTCAGGCACATGTGCTGAGCAGCCCTAGGGCTGGCTGCTCCCACCTGGCAGTCCCCGAGACTGCCTGGGACGAGCCAGCATCCCCTTCCATGCTGGACTGGGCTGGGCTGGGCACGGCACTGGCACGAACCGCCGTGGTGGGATGAGGCTGCCGAGCTCCAGCTCCCATCCTGCCACGACGAGGCTTTCTGTACTGCAGCTGTGGGTAAGGAGGGTTGAGACACACAGGGGAGGTTCCTGCAAAAACCTCTGAGCTCCTCAAAAGCTGGAATGCTCGCGGAGCAGGAGGCTGTCACCCAGGGGATTTCTGATGGCCAAAGGTTTGGGAGACACCCCAGGGCACAGTCCCCCTCCATGGCTCATCTGGCGAGGTGTTCACTCATGCTCCTGCACTTCCCCCCACCTCATTCCCAGGCTGGGGGCTCCCTGGCTCAGGATCTCCCCACCTTTCACACACCACACCCGCTGCAGGGTCTGTCCGGGCGGTGCGTGCACGGGTGCAGGGCTGGCGATGGGAACCAGGACGTGGCTGATGTCATTTTTGGATGCAGGCGTCTGGACTGAAGCTACCCTAATAAATCTCCACTTAATAACTGGCAGAAAGGGGGATGCATGAGATAGCGATCTGAAGTGCCTGGCAGCAGATCTGAGCCGCTGAGGGTTGCGGTTCGGAGCTGCGGGATCACTGCGCCGTGGGATGAGCTGGCCGGCACCGCCAGCGTGACAGGGATCAGAGAGGACAGGACTGCGAGGGTGGAGAGAAAAAGGATGAAGAAGGGGGGAAACAGCAGAGGACGTGCGTGCTGGGCGAGGGCCATGGAGCCAGGAGAGAGGCTTCATCCCAGCACCATCAATCCTAAGTAATATTTTCCTGCTGACAGTGCAGAGGAGCTGATTCCTTTCCCCACCCAGGTCTCAACTCACGTCTTTGGGGTGCCAGGTGGCATCGATTTTGAGGATGTTCCCCTCCCTTCTGGTGTGTGGCAGTTCCAGACCCACAGAGCTGGTGACAGTTTGATGCAAGAAATTTAGTGTGGGAGGACAGGCTGCTCCGGAGCACTGTGTCCTGGAGCACCGTGCCCATGCCCTGCCCTGCCTGGCACACAGTGGGTCCCACTGGCAGGGACTGCTGTGCCAGTGTTTCAGGGGCACCTCATCTTGTGAAGTTACTGGGAAGGCACTGGCACCCCAGAAAAGTGCTTGGCCTCCTGCCTCTGCCTGTGCTCCTGCAAGCTGGAAGCCCTGGGGCTACGGTGATGGGCTCAGGGACTGACAGGACTCTGCTCTTGAGGCTGCTGTCTGGGATCAGCTTCAGAGACAGGCCTGTCCCCTGTCCAGCAGAAGGAATCCCATGAGTGCCCCCCAAGCAGCGCCCTCAGGAGAGAGCAGCCCCTCCATGTCTCCCACTCCTGGGCAGGCAGTTCAGAGTCCCTGCCACGGCAGAGCGTGCGTCTGCCCTCGCTCCCAGGCTCCTGCCCGCCTGGCCAAGTGCTGGGTTATGGGATCCAGATGCTGCAGGAGGACGAGGAGTTCACTTGATGCATCTGAGACACCCCCAGCCCAGGCGAGCCAGGGCAGGCGGCCGAACCCGACCGTGTGATGAGAGATTTGTGCCACCACTTCTGAGCCATCCAGGCGGCTGGAAGGGAAAAGCTGCCGCGCCTGGCCGTGGCACAAACCCCTTGTGCTGCTGTAAATCTGCCTTGGGTGTCTGTTCCGCTCTCCAGACGCTTGGCGTGCGTGCCGTGCCCTCTCCTTTGTGGGTGGCAACTGTCTGGAGATCAGAGCCGAGAAACGGTTTCAGAGCCAGGCAGGACAAGAACTGGAGGCCTCAGAAGGGAATGGGGACAACAGTGCTGGCACACGCAGCACCAGGGACAGTCATGGTCCCTTGTGCCCTTCACACCACTGAACCCCCCATGTGACTCTAACTGGAGTGGGTGCAGGGGGCAAGGACTGACAGAGCTGCCCAGTTTTTGGGGCAACCATTCTGATCCGTAGCATGGACTTCCCCTCCCGCTGGAGCCCATGGCACAGCAGGGTTTATCCTGAGTCCCCGTTTCTTTGGTGTCTCAGCACCAACACCTCAGCCAGCTGGAGGGGGTGTGACAGCTTCTCAGGGTGAGCAAAGATTTGGGTCCCAACAGCCTGACCCTGGAAAGCTGGCAGAGGGTTGACCTGGGATGTATCCAGTCTCCACCAGCACGCTGGTTGTGCCACTGGGATGGGGACCGTCCGCACGTGGAGGGCATCCACAGGGAGGCAGAATTAGCAGCTATGCAAGGATGCACTCCAAAGCCACCTTGCTCCCCACCATGCCCAAATCCTCCCAAGGGCTGTCTGGGTCCCATGGTGGTGGGCAGGCTTCCATCGTGGCAGAGCTGAGCACTGCCATGGCTTTGGGGTGTTGGTGCAGCCACTGCCCCTCTCCAACACCCACAGTCCTTGCTCAGAGAGAAGCAGGGGTTTCTCCAGGCAGCTTCCACTTGTGTTGAGCCCCACCCCATTCCTAGGGATTTGGGGGTACCAGGACTGAAAGTCCATCCATGGGAGATGTGGGGAAAACACCCCAGTGTCCCTCTGCCCATGCCATCAGCACACCCGGACCCCCCACAGACCCACACTGCTGTTTCTTGACTAGGAGAGGGCTCTGGGGTCCCCAAAATCAGAAACTGGGTCCAGCACTAACACCCTGAGGGAGGATATGGGATCAGCATCCCATGGATGGGGCTCAGGTCAGATCACGTTGCCTGGCCAACGAGCGAACGCTCCTTTTCTTCTCCTTTTTCTGTTGCAGAGAAAACTGAACCCAAAAATAAAGGCAAAAAACGACAGAAGAAGCCGAAGACAGAAAGGCACACGGGCACCTAGCGGGCACCAGCACGGGAGCTGGGGCACCAACCATGGCAGGAGCTCCCAGCCAGCTCCTGCCACGGTGCTCCGGCCACATCGCCCCTGTTTTCCNTTTTTCCCATCCCCCCCCCTAAAAAAAAAAAAAAATTGCACAATTTTCTCTGCCCCCCCATCCCCCTTTTCTTTTGAGACAATTTATGGCCTGTAAAACATTTCCTTTTCAGAAAATCTAATTTGCAGTGTCCAAAGCAAAGCCCTAGGGCTTGGGGAGGGGGTGGCTCCTTTATTCCTCTGGTCTTCCCTCTCCCGTAGCCTGCTCCATCCCTTCCCTTCCTCCAGACGGGTGGGATGGGGTTAGACCAGGGTTGGACCCTGCTAATGAAGCTGATGCCTGCCTGGATAGTGTTCCCCAGGGCTGGGAGATGCCCTGGCTGCACAGGGTCCTGATTTTATGGGAGTGCTGGGGGCACAGTGCACCACTGAGCTGCTCCAGGTGCTGGATAGTGTCCCCCATCCTCAGCCACAGGCATGGGAAGCAGCAGGACTCGTGGGGTTGGGACCCCACTGGGGACCTTGCCATTGCTCACAGCAGCCCAGCCTGGTGCTCAACATCCCCACTAGCACAACCA
Source organism: Promerops cafer (assembly GCA_013398275.1). Lineage (NCBI taxonomy): Eukaryota > Metazoa > Chordata > Aves > Passeriformes > Nectariniidae > Promerops > Promerops cafer. The sequence continues at coordinate 2,292 of VZSE01011074.1, read as the reverse complement.
AGGGCCAAATCCTGCTCTCCTGGGACTCAGAGGGCAGCTGGACCTCCAGACTGACAACCCCTCTTGGGACCATGCCAGCCCAGCACTCAGGACCCTCATGGCCTGAATCTTGCCGTCCTCAGGCTCACGGACGGGCTCAAAGAGCTTCTCTTCCAGCTGGATGTGGGCACAGGAATTCGGGGTGACCACGTCTGTATTCAGTCTAGGACAGGGACAGGCACAGTGCAAGTGCAAGCCCAGGTGGGGGATGCTGCTGCATCCTGCATCCCCAAACCGGGATGTGTTGGAAGCAGCGCTGCAACCCCCTCCCAGCCATCACCGGGGGCGTGACCGGGGGTGCGGAGCCCCGGCGTGCAGTCTGACCGTCCCTGCCACGCTGTGTGTGTCCACAGGCGCAGGGGGCTCTGTCGGTATATACACCATGTAAATCGCTGCCCAGCCGCAGGCAGCTCTGCATTTGGGGGTTGCCGGGGTGCGAACACCCCGTCCCTGCCCTGAGCGTGAGCAGGGGGAGGCCGGGGCTGGCCGCGGGGTGTCGAGGCTGCGGGGGCTGCACAGACCCTTCAGGACGGGAGCGCTGGGTGTCAGCATCGAGCCAGCCCAAAGAGCCAGAACAAAGCTGCCGGAGCAGCTCCTCTGATCGCTTCATGACAAATAAACGGATTAAACCCCCGGCATCGCTCCTGCTTCCCTGTTTTCCCCATTCCCACGAGTTGCTGCTGGAGGGGGTCTGGGATGCTGGCCGTGGCCACCGTGCAATCCTGCATTCCCCAGCTCTGCAGCTTGGGTCCCTGTGGGGGGACACCCTGCCCTGGCCCCCCAGCACTGGGGTACTGGGGAAAGATTTTATTTCAAGTTTTTATTTGAAGTACCACCAGCACTGCTCATTTCCTGAGCCAGCACTGGGGCAAGCAGCAAGTGTGACAGTGGAACTGCCATTCCACAGGATTGGGAACCACCAGGGTTTTTTTCTGGGTGTTGGAGAAAATTCCCCTCTGCTAAGATGTTTGGGCATCCCCTTGGCAGCCTGTCCCCACCACCGGGATTGTTTTCTCCTGGGGGACACAGCCTAGATCTTATCCCAGTACATGGGCTGCCAGACGTGGTGACCCCCAGTTCTGGTCAGAGTCCATCAGCCCCTGACAGACCCCCAGCCTGGGATCTGGGCATGCCGAGCCCCATGCACAGTCTGGCTGTGTCCTGCCAAGCTCTGCCGGGGACACAGCCCTCCTCCTGGTCCCCACGGGCTCATCCCGTGGCCAGAGCAGCGAAATCCAGGCCTGGCTCCTGCTGGCATTATAAATAGCCGGGACTCGGGCAGGGAGCTGCGCTGCCGGGGATGGGGGTGCCTGGGTGTGGTGAATCCCAGTGGGTGCTGATCGGGGGGACTCGCTGGGTGCAGGGCTGGAGGCTGGGAGGGCTCGGTGCTGCCGTGGCGCTGTCCACCCCGGGACGTGCAATGAGGTGTGCAGAGAACGCGCGGGGGAGGGACGGGGCTGCGTGTGCGACTGTGTGTGAGTGTGTGTGTGTGTGTGTGTGTGTGTGTGTNTGAGTGTGAGTGTGTGTGTGTGTGTGTGTGTGTGAGAGAGAGTGTGTGAGACAGAGAGAGAGACATTTATAGATCACGTGTGAAACTTGATCTCCCCGCAGTGGACTCAGAGGAAAGAAAAAAGATAGAAGTATTGTTTTTAAACAGATTTTTTTCCTTTGTTTTTCTTTTTTTTTTTTTTTTTCTCCCCTCTCCCCCTGCGAGGGCCGGCGATAAAAGGCCGGGGCGGCCAGCGCCGGCTCAGAGGGAGGAAATGCCGAAATCGCCGCGGTTGGACGCGGCGGCGAGCGCCCACTGACCCATCCCGGCACGGAGCAAGCTGCCGGCGCATCCCCCGCCGTGGCACCCCGGCCCCGCGGGGACCCCCGCGCCATGCGGGCGCTCAGCCTCGGCCTCGTGGCCCTGACCTGTGCCACGACAGCTCTGTGCGCTGCTGGAGCCCAGCGCCGGGCTCTGGAGGGCGGCGGCCGCCGGCGCTACCACCGCGTGCAGCACGGCCACTGCAGCTACACCTTCGTGCTGCCCGAGGCCGACCCTCCNGGGTGGGCGGGGGCGGCGAGCGCCCACTGACCCATCCCGGCACGGAGCAAGCTGCCGGCGCATCCCCCGCCGTGGCACCCCGGCCCCGCGGGGACCCCCGCGCCATGCGGGCGCTCAGCCTCGGCCTCGTGGCCCTGACCTGTGCCACGACAGCTCTGTGCGCTGCTGGAGCCCAGCGCCGGGCTCTGGAGGGCGGCGGCCGC
>VZSE01011070.1:676013-740245 GCA_013398275.1 Promerops cafer | reverse complement strand
AGAGATTCCAGACTCTTGTCTCCTTCCCTGGCTGTAAAACACTTGCAGAGGCTTTGGAGTTCATACAAGCGTGTGAGGATTTGGATACTTCATTTAAATTCCATTCATATGCTAAGGAATTGGAAGTGTCCTAAAGGCACCTCCTGCTCAAACTTGAACTTTAAGCCTTCTACCACCCATGAATCTGGATGTGCTTTTGTTAGGAACACCCCACCTCTGCTTCTTTAGGTGTCTCCATGTGGGAGATAAAATAAATGTGGTCAGAAGTTTGGAATGCAGCTTCCAAGTCAAGTTACCTGCTAGGACATGACTCCAGCTCTCTGGTACCTGGGGCTGTTTAACCACAGCCTGGCCCTTCAGGGTTGCAGACCCTGAGCTACACAACTTGGGAGCTGCCAGGTAACAGCAGCTGAGGTCTCATCCCAACTGTACACAAAAACAGGGATTGGGGGCTGCATTTGGATACATGCAAACAGGTTTGGGCCACTTCAGAAAGCTTCAACCCCTGTTTTTCCGAGATTCCATCATGGATAATGACCTTTTCACAAATCTCTTTAAGGCACATGAGAACCTGAGTAAGGAACTGAACTCAACCCCTTTGTTCCATTGGCCTCACACCAAATTCCAACGGGACAGACAAGTCCCTCTCCTTGGAAGGCAACGTCTCCTACCTGGCCCTGTGCCTTCCCCAGCCTTTGGTGGCCGCTGTCTCCATCCTGCCACGCCTCCTCGCCCTCCTCCTCGGCAGGGCTGCCTTCCTCAGCCTGCGGAGCAAACACAGGGACAGTCACCAGCCTGCTCATCCCAAACCTGGGCAGCAGGGACGGACTGGTGGCACCCTCTGGATGGTCACCCCTCTGCTGGGCACCATCCCTGCTCCATGGTCCATTCCCCTCATATCTGCTCCCAAATGGATTGTTGGAACAATCAGGTAGATTTAGTCGTGCTGGATCTGTAACACAGGAATCTATAACATGGAGCTCTTCTAACACAGAACGCTTGGTTGCAGGGACACATTCCCATTTTTCTTGCCCGGGTTCCATGATTAAGGCAGTATTGTCTTTCCCTGGAGCTATGACTTCAGCTGGTTCAGGAAGGCCATTTGGCCTTTGGCTCCATTATTAAGACTGGTGGATCCAAACTCTTCAGCTCCACCACCAGGAGTGACTTGAGGTGGACCTCCTCTTTTCACCATTGTTTCTAAAATTGGCAATATCAATAACTGTGCTACCCTGCCATGGGGCTGAATAATCACATCCTGTTCACTATTGTTCTGTGTGGAAAAGTGTAAAAGGAGTGTAAACTAGTCTCTGACACAGTGTAAATAATGCACTCAGAGAAGGGTGTTTGTTGCTGAGGAGTGTCCTCTACCCATGCATGTTGGAGAAAGTGAATTTTCTGTAAGTGCTATACCAGGATTAAGGATGCTGTGACATCTCCCTATGGCACTGGGTTCTCCTCTTGCCTCCTGTGGTGATTAGAGACCAGAGTCAAGAAGTTCCTCCTCTGCTCCTGAGCATGCCATCAGGTTTCTTTCTTTCTTGTCCTTGGGGAGTTTCATGGAGGATGTATGTGTCAAAGCAGACTTGGGCACTGTGATTCAGGTCTGAAATCTGAGGCCTGCCCTTCTGAAAAGAGCTTTCTCCTTTTCCCCTGAGCCTGTTCCCAACCATCTGTAATGTAGCACATCCTACAGGGAAAATGGGTGGGGAGATAAATAGGGCAGAGTCAGTTCAAGGATTTGCAGCAAGTCATTTAAGATGTTTTAAAAGCTGGAAGTGACAAGTGAAGAAGGGAGTTGTCTGAGCCAGTGCTCAGCTCCAGTGCTTTCCTTAGGAAAGGACGTACTGGAATAAAAAAAAAATCCTGGCCACGTGGTACCTACCCACAGGGAGGTCACAACTCTGTTCCTGGCAGAAGGAGACCTGCTGACAGCTAGGTGGTTCAGTACTTGGCTGTGCTGCAGTAACATGGAAGGGCTGGACTTGGAGCCTTCTCTCCTTTCCTGTTCTGAGAACAGCAGCACTGGTGTATTCAGGTGGGCTTGCCCAGAAGCTGTGTGGAAGAGGACAGAAGAAGAAATTTGTCAGGTCCCAACCGTAATAAAGATCTTTCTAATGTTGCCCCCCTTTATCAACAGCAAAATCAAAGCATTGACCTTTTCTGAATGATTTTTACCTGACTCAATGCCCATCTGATCATTTACAAGACACTGACAGTTATAATATTACCTGCAGTTTCCTGGAGCCATGAAACAACCAATACCTGTGGGGTGTTATTCCCTGACAGCACATTCAGAGAGGAACAAACTGCAGGATACTCTTGTCCAAGCAAGCAGTTACTTTCCTTCACCCAAGAGAGCTTTGAGGTGCTTCTTGGAGCCATTTTGCTAATCCTGGCTGCAGGTAAGGCCACAAAAATGTAATTGACTCTCAAGATGCATTTTGGCCCCTTTTGTATAGACCTGTTTAAAATGAAACTTTGGGATGGTTCTGGGGGGTTGTTTTCCAAACAAAAGCTTTTCTTCAAAATAAATAAACAAACAAACAACCCCAAAATTACTTGTTTTCAAAATGCTGAAGTGCAATACTTAAGGGCTGACTTTTCAGAATTGTCTTCTCCTTTCCTTATCCATTATTTATTCCCAATTATGGTCTGAGCTTACCATTCCACAAGTGTTGTGTTTCTCAGTTAATCCATCCCCAAAGCCCTCTCTGAGAGTCTCTTGTCAAAACTTGTAGCTCTTAAGTGAATAGTGTACACCAAAGAATATTTACTCCAGGGCCAATGAAGAACCCCTTCAATCAGAGCCAGTAGATGTCAGTAAAAGATGGGGAATAAGGAAAAATCAAACCTGTAATTGGGAAGCAGCAGGTGGGTTCTCCTTTCACTGCAGAGATTTCCCCAAGCTGGTGCCATGCCCTGTTTCCATGCACAAAAGAATGGTTTCTTGGAGAGCCTTTTCTGTCTTGCCTCATGCCTTTTTCCCTGGGTGCTTTGGGCACATGGAAACACCAGCATATCTGCCCAGTAAATTCATATTTTCACGATTTAACCCCACAAAGAAGATTCCCTAAAGAGGAGTTGCAAGCACAGTTCCCAGTCCACAGGCAGGATCACACACAAGCTGCTGGGGGTCAGCTCGTCCTGAACAGTAACTGTTGGGGGTGATCCAGAAGCTGCACAACAGCTGATGGAGAAAGGGAAGAGTGGAATGTGCACAGCCAGCTAAGGAACTGAGAACCTACTCGTCCCCAGTAATATCTGGGCAGCATTTGGATAATAAATTGAATTTTACAGAGAAAATCGTCCTGGGAGCTTGAGCCAGCGTGGTGGTCGAAGCCCAAACTGTGCACTTTGATACAAAGCCAAACCTTGGGGAGCAGAACTGTCTGGTTTGTTCTGCTCACCTTTCACCTCACAAATGGCCTCTGATGATCACATGTAGTATCATGCTCCAGCTATGGCATAGATCATGGTTTTATAAAGTGCAAGGAAAATGAACACAATTATTATTATTATATCATAAATAGAGAATTGATACAGTTACTGCAATTAAAATACATTAGAAGTCTAAATATATCCTGATGGTTCTTTTCCTCTCCTTTTCACAACCATCACCACTTGAGAGCCTCAGAAAAATTTGCGTGGGAAGATCAACAAGTCCCAGTCCCTGCTTAGAGCAGGGCTAACTTCAAACTTGGATAAAATCACTCAGATTTTCTTTTAGGGCTGAGAAATCTGATAAAACCCTGTAACTGGGGCAACCAAAAAGCTCTTGAATGGCAAGAAAAGTCTCAGTCATGGCAGCTCTTTAAGCCATTCACTGACTACCATCACTCACACAGTTCTTTGCCCATCACAGGCTCAGTAAAAATCGAGTATCTGCTGCCCACGTGATGTCTGACCTGCACTTTGCATTGTGCTTGTTTACAACATAAATCACAGTGTGTAAAGCAGGGATGCACTGGGATACCCAGACAGGTATTTAATACCAGCAGTGTCTTGTCTCCTGTCACCAGGTTCTGTTTGCTCTCTGCTGGAGAGGTGGCTTTGTTTGTGAGAAATGGGTTTGTTAAGGATTCTCAGGACCTGACTGAGAGCTCACACAGTCTTGTACATCTATATGCAAACTCTGAGATAAGGGGTGCTGACTTAGAAAGGCCATGGAATAGACATGACATTGTTGAGAGAGAGATTGAACTAGAAACAAGTTTCAAAATATGGCCTTGCAAAAAGACCAGATATTTTAGACAGAACTGTGAAAGATGCATTGTAGCAAGACCACGTGGGGTAAAATAATAGGTGATTGGTGTTAGAACTATTGGCAGTATTGTGTGGCAAAAGCTAATAGGCTGAAAAACATTTATAAAGTATTGTAACCAGGAAGTAGGTTGGGTTCTGATAGAATGGCGTTGAGTTTTACATCTCTTATGTCTCACCCTTCATCGAGACTGATAATGGAATAAAATCTTTTAAAACGCCTCTCAGTTGTCCCATCTCTGAAAAGCTGGGATTACCAACAGCCAGATGCTTTCTGAAGTTTGGGGATCAGCAGGGCTCTGGAGGAGTGTTAAAAGTGAATACCAGGCTAAGGTGTGGATTACAGGAGATCCTTGTGGGGCTGGGCTATGAGGTTTGCATTTGAACTGGGTCTGCCTGAGATCTGTTAACTGCCAGCTGGAACAAGGGCTGTGGCTGAACGGCAAATCCTGCCCTTAAGGTTTGTAAGTGCCTGGAGAGCTGCAGGGAAATACCAAAGCCATTGGGTTTTGGTGTCCATTTATGTATGTTTGTGTTTGTGTCATGTACAAACAGAGCCATTCAAGCCTTCTCTGCAGGCAAAGTCGGCTTTGTGGTCCTACCATAAGGTGCAAGGGCCTTATTGACTCGTTCCTGACTTGGGAGTTGGAATGAGGAGCACAAGGAGCAGAGATGGAATAGAAAGGTGGAAGAGAGGGCCCAGCAGGTCTGTGCTTCCTCATCTTGTGTCCCTGAGGAGGATGGCATCTGCTTCCCACTGGCACAATCCTCCAGGAAGCGGCTCCCAAGCCCTCGCTCAAGTACAGAGCAGCAAACCTGGACTTCCCATGCTGCAGCAGGGCCAGGGGCCTTGGCTGTTGCTGCTCAGGTGCACGCAGGAAATGTCTTGTTAGCATCTGAGTATTGTAAATGCTCCATTTTCTTACGTGCTTTAGTGAATAATAACAAAAAAAAGCACATTTCCTTATGAGCACTTTAGTGTTTGTCTGCTACAAAGGATGTGGCTGGTGAGGTGGAAAAGATAAAACCAAACCCAAACACAGCTGAAAATAAAGCACTCTCAGTCAGTGGAAAGCATTTTCAGAATTGTACCAGTGTGTTCTGGTCCTGTGACCAATTTTCCCACCTCATCTCAGAGTCCAAAGAGCTCAGCTGCAGTTAAAGCAGAGTTGTGCCTGATGCCAACAGCTTGGAGCAGTGCCTGCTCTCAGGGAGGGAGGGTGGCAGCACCACAGATCACTCTTAGCACTGTGCAGGACAGGACTATAACCTGCTCTCCAAGATTACTATGAGGCAAATAATCTCTCAAGGCTTTTCCTAATGCATGCAAAAGATAAACAACCAAAAATTGTGAACTCTATCAAAAAGGTTACAAGCTCACCTCATCATTCAGGAATCAACACCATCATCAAGTTAGGCAAGGAATTTTTTAACATCACAGGAGAGGGGACAGTTGGTCCTAAATCCAATTAGCAGAATAATTTCATTCAGCAATTCAGATACCACATAACCACTTAAGCTTGCAGTATGTAACTAAAAATGTATCTTTACTAAAATTCTAAAATAATAAATAGAAAATCCATATCAAAAATTGGATTGAATCTGTAACTGAGGCAAGATAACCACAGTTCTTCAACGTGTCATTTGGGGAACTTACCATCAGCTGAAATGCACATGATATATTATATTTACTTAGATGTGTCTTACCTTAAAAGATATTTAACAAGTCAAAAGAAATATTCTCTGAAGTTGGTGATGTGAGCTATATTGTCTATAACATGAATAATACAGAATTAATTAATTCATGGGAGAGTTGTGAGATCAAAGCTGCTGATGTTTCTGACTCTCCTTCCTCTCTGTCTTTGCAGGCCAACAAGGTTTCCCTGCAATGTTAAGGAGTTCTCTGTGCCTGAGCTGGTTCTGTCCCACTGACCCCCTGAGAGAGGCAGCACACAATGTGCTGATGTGGCTTTGCTGATATCAGCACTGAATTCCTACGTGGCATCTGCTGTGACTACAAGGAGAGACAGATCTGTGTGAGCAACCACAGGTGTCCATCCACCCTGGGGAGTCTTGCATGGGGGTGAGTTCAGTACTGGGGAACTGTCTGAGGCACTCCATCCTTGGGTTTGCACCCTCACCAGGTGTGGTACTTTCTGATTCTCTTCTGATACCAGTACAGAAAAAGCACCACAATGGCCTTACAGAACTACCTGGTCTCTTAGACACAGTGCTACTGAATTTCAGGAGCTTGCAAAATACCTCCTCTGTGATAGGCCCTTTCCTGGATATGCTTTTTAGCCTACTGCAAGCACAAGTTTTGGGTTCCCCTTCCCCTCCACAGACTAGGTCATCCAGCTGTCTAAATAATCAATTCCAAAGCTTTGCCCCCCAGCCTCCACTCTGCATCACCTTCTGTGCCTTAAATCCAGCAGATTCCTGGTCTCCCCCAGCAGCTCAGAAGCCCCAGTTCTTCCCGGTGTCCAGGGAAGTTGTTTGGGGTGGTGACACCCATCACTGCCAGTCCTGGCCAAGGCAGCCTCAGGGGAGCACAGTCCCGAGCCCTGGGACAGGGATCTCTGCTGGCCCCACGCTGGACACTCAGCGTGGCAACCCAGGGGTGTGCTCTGACCCTGGAGCTCCTGGCTTATCCACAGGAGTCAGGCACTAGTTACCCTGGCAAGGATTTTAAAAAATTACCAAAACCCAAACCAAAGACCAACCAACAAACAAACCCACAACAGAAAAAAAGAGCGGTACAGTCTTGCCATTTAACTGGGACTTTCAACATTAGAAAAACAAGGTGTGGCCACTGCAGCATCCTGAGACCCCAAAAATGCATCTCTGGGAGTCACAGGCAAGTAACACCACAGGGGGGCTGGTTCCTCTGTGCTGACCTGTCTCTGGAAGTGGTACCTCTCTGTCCCAAGCTGGGATGTCAAAGAGCTGCTGCTGATCAAAGCCACGTTGTGCAGGCAGCTCACAGGTCTCCATCCAGGCAGCCAGAGGGGAATGAGCCTAGGGCAGTGCTCAGAAATACACAGCACCTCTGTCCTAAAGCCACACTTTGCAAGTCACTCTGTGGCTGTGCATGCTGCACAGATTCCTGCTGCAGACTGCAAGCTCAGCTGATTGCCAGGAGGAGAGTTCTGGACAGGATGGAGTAAGAGCATCTCTGTCTGTGAACTGGAAGGAGGTCAGCAGGTCCTGCAATCACAGAGCAGCCTCTAGGCTGGGGAAGACAGGTAATATAGAGAATGGAGAACATGAAGGAAGGGATGAGCTGGTCCACCTCCAGCAAGGAAAAGGCAGTACTTAATAATTCACTGTCTGCTCTGCACATTGAGTAAATAGAAAAAAAGCCCAAAGTAAACCCCAACAACCAAACCACAAAAAAACTCCAAACCAGACAACTTACCTTCAAGGGTGGCTGTGGATTAGGCACTGAGCGTTCTCTACTTTGGTGAGCAATGCAGGTCCTTAGTCAGACCCAGCAGCAGACCAGCACTGTGAGCATCACTGACTCCCCTGGCCTGATACTGTTTATATCCTAAACTCTCAGCAGAGTTTCATCTTGACAAAATCTATCCAAGACCCACAGATTCCTTCCCTGTAACCACTATCCAAAGTATGTTGTGCTGTCATTTTCTTTGCCATGAGAATGAGCACCAATTTGTTCAAGAAATTTTGGAAATACCCCCCAAATCCTGTTCTCCTCCTAATGGTAACTGCCCAGTCCCAGGGCAGAAGCAAAGTGGTCTAAATAAAGGAAGCCAACAGAATAAACCCTGAAAGGTGATGAATTTTTCCAGGGAATAGAGGTGTGTCTCTCATCCTTCACCAAGTTTGTGATTTGAGTGGAATGCAAAAAGAGGGAAGGCACAGTGAGAGAACAGCTGCAGTGGTGGGAAAGTGGCCCACAAGTGCTGCTTTGCCATTTGTACCTCAGTGTGGCAATAGCATATTTTGCTGGTGCTTTCCAAGAATGGCCAGAACACATATTTGTATTCCCAGAGCACAGGGAACCCCTTAAATATTGCTTCCATGCCAGCTATTCTGACAAATAGATATGTGGAGGAACACTGTTACATGTGTATGCTCAGAAACAAACACCTGGGAAGTGCAGCCTGCCCTGCATTGGGAGCCCTCTAATCAAGTGCAAATGAGAGCAATTCACTGCCACAGCGTGATCGTGGGGGTTGCTGGTTTGCAAATCAAAAACCAAGGGCTCTTAATTCACACTAAGCCAGAACACAGTTCCAATTTGATACGAAGAGAAGATGATTTCATGATGAGGACAATCAGGTATTGGAAGAGTTTGCCCACAGCAGCTGTGGAAATTCTCTCCTGGGAGGTTGTCAGCAACCTGTTCCAAGTTCAGTGTTGAGCAGGAGATGGGACTGAAGACATTTGGAGGCCCTTCCTCCCTGACTGATCCTGTGCTGATCCCCCCTTTTCTGCATAGCCATTCTGAAATGGAGGGTTCTTCCCAGTGGATACACATTTTTTGGGCACAAGGACTGCTCCATGAGCTGATGAAGCACAGGCAAAGTAACTTTCTCCCACTCTCACCTATCCAACCTGCCACAGCAAGTCTTGGACTCCTGCAGCTGGCCACGCAGCCTTGCCAGGGCATATAAATACAAGGGAGAACCATTTGGGATTATCTCCTGGAACAGTCTGTTCTTTGGCTGATTTGATAACCAGAAATTGGCAATTGCATCTGCCTGGAGTTGTGTGGTATTACAGCTTCAGTGGACATTACCTTCTCAAAGCTCCAAAACACTTGCTGCCATTCCCAATACTGAAAGCTTTTAGCTCTGTAAAGTTCTATCAGTGCTGTTTGCCAGTTATTACTAAGCCTCCCTCCTTGTTTGGTTTCTCCTCATGGTGCTGCTGAGAAATGGTGGCATACAGGTACAGTCCCATGTCATGCCAGCTACACCTGCCCTGCTCTTCAGTGCCCTTGGGCAAGTACAAATTCTGCTCGATGCCCTTTGGAAAGCTTGGCAGCACTGAGCAAAGTTTGTCCCTGCTCACAGCTACGCTGTCACTATGTTGCCTCATGACAACTGCAGTTCATCAAGTCTCAGGCCAGCCCTCTGCAAATGGTAACCTCAAAGGCACAGCATGGTCACAGACGTATCACTGCAGTATAAATAATTCATACAGAAAAAGCCTTCACTGGAACAGAAAGATCAAGCATTCGAATGTTTCTCCCAGCACATGGAAATGAAGTTTAGGATCTACACTAAAAACCAGTTGATGAAACCAGTTCAACTTTTTTTACTTAGTACTAATGCAGTGTTTGTCCTGATAGTATCATGAAGCATAACCACTTCAGACAGGTGAGGTTTCATGGAGCTCTCCACTCTTGGAAGTGTCTGCATCCTAACACCATTGCCCAGTGCAAAGCCAAACTCTTGCTACATACCTGGATTTACAAGCAGCAACACTCAGTTGTGCAAGGCTGCTGTTTGCACCAGCAATGCAGGGCACTTGCAAAACTCCAACTGCATGTAGCATCCCACTGCAAAGCCCACCTGCATTGGCCACACAATGTTTTATCTCTGCCAGGGCAGTCAGACTTCAGTGTTTTCTGCATACAGATTCTAGAAGTGTCTATCACCACAGTGCTTCACAATTGATCTGGTTTTTTACCTTGCAGGCTTGGAGATTTCATGTGTCAAGATGATCTAGCAGAGGTAACAAGTGACTTGGATGTTCAAAGAGTTCTTGCTAATGTCCCTCATAAAAGCTGAAGTAAACTGCTATGAAATAAATGAACATTTAACCAGTTACTGACTACTACCAGTTACTAATAAGAAGTGGGAGGATACCTGTGTCCCCCCCAGAGGGATTCCTGTTTGGACTTGTAGACTTATTAAAAGCTTAAGTAGAAGGGTGGCAGTTAATTATTTATTATTTAATAAGTTCCTTATGATCACAGAAGTGTAAAACAGAAGCAAAAGTACCTTACAGAGTTCTGACTGGTCTCCTTGCCCTCAGGGACAGCTCACTGCCCACCAGGACCCCCAGGCCCTTCTCCTCAGAGCTGGAGGACCCCCCCCACCCTGTCCTGGGGTCCGGGGTTATTATTCCCCAGGTGCAGGACCCTGCATTTGCCTTTTCTGGATTCCAGACAGCTCCTCTGCCCATCTCTCCACCCTGCTGACATCCTTGGGAAGGGCTGTGCAGCCCCAGGGGGATTGGCTGCTCCTCCCAGCTCTGTGTCACCACTGACCCCTTCACCCCAGGCACTGATGAACATATTAAACAATTAATACTGGGGGACACCACTGGTGACAGGCCCCCAACCAGACTGATTATGAACCTCTGGGTTCAGCAGGTGTTGATGGGGAAGATGAGATAAAACCTTCAGCCAGCTGTCACAAACAGCACCACATTCATCACTGCCAGTCAACAAGAAAACTCAAAGGCAGAAAATATTCAGATAGTATATTTAAAAGGAAATAAAAAGCTTAGCTGCTCACCCCCTCTAGCTGAGACTTGACAACACCACAGAAAGCAGCAGCACAGTAGACAGTTTCCTCTTCTTCCATCAAGATTTTGCTGGAATGTTTTGCCAAGAATTCCTGTGCATGGCACCTCCCCTTTTTGTTAATGGCACAAGCCACCCATGTCACACTCCTGTTTGTGGCTCTTTTACACAATGCAGGTTTTGTCACCAGGAATTGCATTGAAATGCACAGATTATTTGTTTTATAAGACTATTCTGACATACATTGAAATAGTAAAAGGTGCATTCTGTGTATTTAAGAGATTAACAGATTTTATTGTTTTCTAAAATATTTTACAATACAGAGACCCAAACCAGTAATTCCTGACAATTTTAGCAACTGTCCTGTGGATGAACAAATATGTTGGTAAGATTTTGTTGACAGACATATACATACATCCACTTTCTAAGCTTGCACATTTGGATTCACTGAAAATGATGACTAAATATATCTATAAGCTCAAAAAGCAAACGATAAAGTCCAAGATTACCAACAGTGTTTTATAGTTACCTTGAAAAAGATTTGTTAAATTCATTACAGTGTAGCTTCCTAACATGGCATATCTACTTACCCGGAAATATTTTTAACACAGATCTGCTGTAGTTTTACAACCCAGTTTTCAATGTCACAAAGGCATATTTGACACGATTACAGCTGGCCAAGTTGTAACTGCAAACAAATGTAGATTTTACAGTGTTCTGCTACAATAATCCATGTTTGGACTACAGCTAGTTTATATTTTGACTCATTAATTTATCCACAAATACTGATTTTGAGTATATTAGTGTATTTACTGTACTTCTGAAAAATCTAATCACAGAATACTTTGCCTATGGTACAGTAATGAATATGGCAGGAAAGCAGATTTAAATATACCTATAATTTAAACTCTTAAAATAGTCTAAATCTTATTGACACCAAAAGGCTTGATAACTAATAGCCATGCTCTTCATCTTTTGGAATATCAAATTATATGTACATATACACAACATAGATAGGCTCTTAATAAAAGCATTTAGTCTATTTTACAGTCTTCTCTGTTCAAGATATCAGCCTTCACAGATTTAACATTTCAAATCACCCAAAAATCATTAGCAGTTAAAAGAAGATTATTTTTTTTTTCCCTGCAAACATGTGCTGGAAATAGCCACTCTTCTGGGGCTTATGCATAATTTATATTTCTTTTGAATGCCACTTAAGATCTAGATGGAAAACTCTTAGTTCAAGTGTCAACCCACATAAAGAACATTTGTAATAGAATCCCAACCCATGACACCTGCAGATGTCTCTGCTACAAATAACCTTCTGTAACAGATATTTATTAAATACAGTATTTTGTTTTACAACTCCATTTACAACTTCAAGCCATGCTGACAACACAGAAAGATTACTACAACATGGAAAGAGCTTTCATTCAGTCAAGTGGTGACTAAATCTATGTCATAATTTAAGTATTAATTGATAAAGCATACAAAAAGGTGCTTAACTACACAGCATTTAAATAAAAAAATACTGCATCTTTCAGACATTGATAAGAACAAATAAAAAATTAACTACAATAATCTTTAAAATTCAAGTTGCAAGTTACTGAAGGTCACTTAAAATAACTGATTAAACAAAAGTGAGCATAAGCCACATACCTGGGGTAGGATGAGGCATAAGCATAGAAAATGCAAAAATGTTTAGGATCCACAATAACAGACCATGTGGAAAAAAAAAGTTTAAAAAGTATTTTTCCTATCATACTATTTTTTCAACCTAACTCCTTTCCTTTGCATTGTGTACAAGTTGTGAAAACAATGTCAAGCTTTTGTCTTTCATTCAGCCTTATTTTGGTATCAACCTTTTCATTAAAATATATACACTCTATACATCCATTCCGTTTCCTCTCCCTTCACCTAAATACACTGTACAGGCCTACAGAGCTCTTGTGACACTTCTGCATTTATTTTGTCCTTTGTCACTGGATTGGTTCCACATAGTTTGCTGGGTATAAACCAACTTGTCCATTGTCCAGGCGTCCTTTGCACCAGCCCTGCTCATCCTCATTCTCCATTTTGGTTAACTCATCCCCTGAAGAAAAGAAGGAACATTTTCCCCAACTTAGTGCAAGTCAAATAAATGTTTCATTAGGGTTACTGTTTAAAGGTTTTATGGGAAATCTGGAAGAAAATGCTACAAAGATTAAGTAACACAGAATTTGCTTGCTAACTTCCAGACTATCCATTCAGACATTTATGAACTGTAAGGTAACTTCATTTTGACTACAACGCACATCTGATATTCCACATCCTCAGGGGATACTTTGACTTTTGAGAGCCTGCAGACTCCAAGATGTTCCATAGGAGCAAAGGAAGCTCCACCTCAGCCAGGCAAAAAAGGCCACATTGAGTAACAATAATTTCCTCCTGTGCAACTAATTTGTGTCAAATGATTTCCCTAGATAAAACTGATGTGTGTTTTATCTTAGCAATAGGAAATAGATGATGAAGATATTAATCACTTATTACAGTCCCAAAAAGTAGAGAGTCTTGGTGTTATTTAGGAGAATATAAACTAGCCTAAGGACTATAAATTCTTTGGTAGAAATGGACAAGCTTCATATTAAATCTTCTCAAGATACTTATCTTTATAGCTTTTCTCTTAGATGAAAAGGTTAAAGCTTCATCTCTTCTAGTTTTTATCAGAAAACTAATAAATGCCCATTATGAACAAATGTTTGGCACTTCAGACTCCACTTGGTTTATGGAGACATGTTACAACTTTTCCACTTTTTCCAGTGCTGCAGAGTGAGAGTGTACAATTTCAAACCTTCCATGAAATGTGTGTTAATAAAGAGTGGAAACAAAGACTACCAAAAATTTACATTTCATTGACAGTATGCCCTAACAAATGCATTTTTATCAAAGCTTGGGCTTGGAACCTCGGTGATCCTGGAGGTCTAAGAAAATATTAACATTTTTAAGTGTCATCTGCACAGCAGTTACAATGAAACCACTGTGATGATAAACCCAGAACTCACAGTAACATAGGCTGACTACATTGCAGGGACAACATTTACTGTCACTATTCTCAGCCACGGAGGGCCACAGGAGGGCGAGACAGACATATTGTAAATAATTATGTCCCATCCTCTTACATGCTTATAAAACCTCTCATAAGATATGAATAAAATTATTCTTGCTCTTTGGAAGTCTCCCACAGCTGTTTGCCAAGAGAAAAAAAAAAAAAAACCAAACCAAAAAGCACCAGATGTAAAGGTACTCCACTAAAAAATGAGTTTCATGTATTAAAGCACATTTAATGGACACTGTGCAGAGCATATATTCTGTAACATGTATTTAGAAGCATTTTGTAGGTAAATTCTTTGAATACCCAAGGAAATCCCATCTGAGAATATCCACGTACGTTTGAACAAATCCTTAAAATACACTAATCCTCTGCTGACAGCTGCTTAGGAGCCTAGGGTTATCTACAGAGGAACACAGCATTGAGTACATTTTAAATTGGCTCCCTCCTGACCTAGTGAGTTTTTTCCTTGGTCTTTTGTATGTTCCATGTAAAGCTAGTCACACTAACACTTCTGCCTAATAACTAAGTATCCTATTAATTCAGCATCTGTAAGGGGATTCATGGTCTAGTACATCATCCCTTTCCTACAATTGTATCAATGCCATAAGTTGGTGTTGTAGCACTCCTTAATGCTCTTCCTTCGAAGTACTGAACTCTTTTTAAGTGAAGTTTGCATATATCTCACAGTTCATACCTCCTGTACATTATTTCTACAGACCTCACACACTGAGAGCCACTTGGTTCAATGGCTAAGTGCAAGTGACACAGCTGGTACTCCAGCACAGAACACTTAACTTTGTATTTAACCATTACATCTGTGTATATAAACACTGCATAGTTTTGCCAGGGAAAGACTCATTACTGTAAACCCTTGCTGCTTCACGGGTACCACAGATACATTTCAAGAGGATTAGCATGCTTCCATCCCCTGCTGAGAAAAAAGGAGCACAATTCAGCAAAGTTTATGGACAAATAACCCATTTCTCCACTCTGGAAGCCTGCAATACTTGTCTACAAAGAAGAAAAGTCAGACGTTCAGTGGTTTCACTAACAAAAAAGGATGGAGGTGAGTTAAAGGCAGAGCACCACCACCTGAGCTGGGGGGTGTTTTGGTTCAGAAAGCACAAACTGCATTTAGAATATGACCTGGGGACACACTGTTCTGAGCACCACCCTTCTCCATCAGCAGAACAGACATCCTGCAGTGCCCTGATTAGCTACAACATGGGCTGGTTTCCTAACTTTTAGCCCTAACATCCACCTAAGGACCACAGCAGGTGGTACAGAAATAGCACACTCCTTACTAATCCCAGCTGAAAGGGAGGCAGAACCAAAAGCTTTCTGGAGTTTTTTTCAACACTTGAATCTGTTTTTTTTTTTTTATTACAATTAATCTGGTTATTACAGGAGATGGGAATAAATGACAAGCAAATGAGAAAAGAGACAAACTCAAAGAGTGGCTATCTCTCTCATTTGCACAGAATGAAGTTCTGTTTGCTTTTGCTAAACTACTCCTGCAATCTTGTTCTGGAATTCCTGGTTGGAAAATGTCTCCTGCAATTCTGGGCAAGACAGTTGAACAATTTGCTTGAAAGTCATGAATGGGGGACAGATTTCAGCTGGAGGCAGCAGCACCTGTGGTGTTGACACCCTGATGTCACCTTCCTGTGTGTGGAAACAGTGTGTGATGGGTCTGCCCCATCAGTTGCATCTGTTCTGTTTCTCAACTCCTGTAACAGTGAGGGGAAAAAAGGGTTTAGGGCTCAAGGGAGATACAACACCTTAAGAAGGAAGAAGTGTACTAAGTGTAGCCTAATATAACACAAGACTAAAAAAAGAAAACAGGGAAAGACAGTTCCTGTGCTTAACAAACACTGAAGAGGGGTGGAAAGAGACAGTTAAAAAAGGTATCTGTCCATGGCTAAATTTTCAACCCTAAAAAGTTAGCAGTACAGAAAGCTGGATGCCAAAAATTGGATGCTTTCCATTTAAACAGAGAAGCTATCAGTTGATTTAATACAGTTTCAAGAATAGCTGCTGTAGTATTTTCCTTGAAAAAACAACTCTGTAGGGTTGGCATTTCCAGACAGCTAAAAGCAGCAGCTGTTACTGTCACCAAGGAAGAAAAGGGAGAGAGGATTTTCAGTTCTGCAGGTCATTTTGTTTCACTTAAGATGGTAAGAAAGGAGTATCTCAGAGGCAACCCAACACATTCCAAAGAACTGATGAGTCAGTGCTGCCAAACAGGGAATACCAAAAAGCACTATTAGGAGGGATGATGGTTAGACAGGATCCTGTAAGTGGAGCTGTCCATCCAGAGAAACAGGTGACTTCAGAAAATAAAAGGTGAAAAGAAAAAAAAAATCCCCTGCCTCTCTCCTTTTTGATAAATATTTTAAAGTGAATGTTGCAAACTTACCAGCTTTAAAGCTGAGCTCATCTTGCTCCTGGCCCTCATAGTCATAGAGTGCACGTACTCTCACCTCCATGGCAGGAGGGGTATCTTCATCAAAGGGATTGGTGTCTCCATTTGCATCAGTGGAAGAGAAGGGGTTGTTGGACTCTTCATCAGACCAATCTGTAGGGTAGCTTTGGTTTTTCTCATAGCTGCTAACACTGAAAATCAATTTCGAAATTATTCTTTCCTGCTTTTAAAACGAGACCAGAAATACCACTAAGATACCCCTAAATATGCTTAAGCTCCACTCTAAGGCCTAGCTTTGAAACTTTCTTTCTGGTATCTTCTCATCTATCTTTAACTAATGATGCCTCATTAAAAACTAAAAACATTCTTGCAATGCATTTAAAAAGTTAGAAAAAGGCAAAACCAATACACATCCATCTCCCCACAAACTCAAAGGACTTCTCTACCAAAAAATCCACATAATCCATGGGATTATTTACTCTGGAAAGGTAAAAGGGATGCTGTAGTCGATGAGAGGGGTTATCTGGTTTGGGTAAGACATTTAAATTGCTTTGCAGAACCTTCCTCCCAAACCTCTATGCACCTCTACAATAGCTTCCAACACTTTTCCTATATTGCAATCCACCAATAAAAAACTTCATTATACTGCAACAACTTGATCATTTAAAGGGAAGTTCACTGTTCAGCATGCACATGCCAGTTAGGAGAGTGGAATATCCCTAGAGTGTACACTGAAGCAACAGGCAGCTGCTCGAGAAGGTCCTAAACAAAAAAAGAAAGCATCTTAAAAGCAGATTTATCCAGTGAGAAAAGACAGAGCAGTATAGCTCCAGAAGCAGTTTCACTAGAAAAACACATCAGTTTTAACGTGGTATAGGACTGGGAAAGGAAGGAAAAAAAGCAACAGCAGTTCTGTTAGCAACTGCCAATAACCACAGTAGTTTGCAACCAAAGATCAAGCAACAGATATGGCACTGTTAGGAAAGACAAGTTAGGTTACAGTGTTGCTCACACAACTGCTTAAAAACACTTCATGCACTAACCAGTAGTGTTATGGAAACCGAAAACAGAAAACCCTGGATAGAGAAAGTGCAAATGTGAAAACAATTAAAAAACAACATTTCACCAACTTTTTGATCTTATTGTCCTCCTTTTCACTGACAGTACTCCCAGTATCTTCTTCATCTTCAAAGGGATTGTAACTTGATTGTACTGACTGCACTGTGTTACTCTGGACACTAAGACTGCTAATTTGGAAAAGAAAAAGCATTATGGTGACCCTATCTGTATAAGAGAACACTGTCACTGGTGTCCCACTAAGCAGTTTCTTAGCAGACCCCTCCTTCAGCCAAAAAAAATTAAATAAACAACTAAACAAAAACAAAACATCTATCAAATGCAGCATAAGGCTGAAGAAAGCTTGGAAAGTTTCACATACGGAGCATTCCTCCATAATTAGAATATCCTTTGTGGACCACAATTTCTTTTCTCCTACTGCCTGCAATAAAAGGCAATGCAATTTTTCTGGTCAGCTTAACTCCTTTTTAAAGCAGTTGATATTAACAGTTTTGTATTAATCACATCCAGAATTCTGATGTGACTAAATGTTTTTGCAGACTAAGATCTCGAAGTATTATTGTCATTTCTAGAGATGGGAAGGTAGGAAGAGACCACCAGATCAGGTACAGAAAGTTCAGTTTCTCATGAAGCTTGGTTTCTTCCAGCTCTCAATGGAAAGAGAGCTATAAAATGAAGAATAATTCCCAACTTAATTTGTGAAGTGTGGAGACATCACTAAAAATGCTCACAGATAATTATGTGATTGAACAGTGACTTTTTGATCCTGTAGAGCTTAGTGTATTTGAAGGCAACGATCTTTTCCAATTAGTGTTTTTAGGCATAAAAAAGCTACCTGCTATGCTTGTTTGCTTGTGAAACTTGGTCTCCTGTCTGATTAATGCCAGTCAGAGTCACTCCATCAGAAGCCTTCTTTTTTTCTCTTCTACTGAGAGTGCGATTCAGGTCTGCAGACCACTCCTACCAAGGAATGCAAAACACCATTGAGAAATTCAACTGAACAAGTAATTATCACATTTAATTTTCAGACTGAGTTATGGAACATGCATCTATATATACAACACTACCAATAATTACTGAAGACGAGTCACTCGAAACGTTTCATTTACAATTCTCATCTAGTTCCTACTCCAGCAATGCAAATGGGTATCTGTGCTACTCACAAAACACCAAGGTCACCTGTACTTCCCTGTTTAGCATTTTGAACCCCTTGAAAAGACTTAAAATACCAGACATCTGGCACACAACTGGAGAAATCAAAAGAGCTGGCCAGTACAGATATTTAAAAGATATACTGTGAGGGCTCACAGTTTCAAATAATGCCAAGATATCTGGCTTTAAAAGGTTTCTCTAACATTCAATTAAAAAAGGTATTGTAAGACAGGGCTTACTTCTCAAGAAGCACTCTCAGATGACTTACAAAGAAGCAGCTCATTTAAATCTGTGCCTAAGATTTAAGCCCTTAAGGTACTTCACTCTGGATTTAGTGAAATCCATTGTCCTAAAAAGCCATCTATAGGAGTTAAGGCTCAAATCAACACAAGTGTTGACAAGACTAATGATGCCACTTGTAGACTCTCCTTGGATGTTTTGAACCATTCAGAGGCAGATGGGACAGGCATGGTGAGACCTAAACACAACTCCTGCATCAAGTCAAAGTTAAGCTTTGATAGCCTGTTATACTATATACACTATACTGATACAAAGCAGGAACCAACAGAAAACAAACTGGATGCAAGCAAATATCCTATGCTGAGATATGTTTCCTCTCAGAAGCCTTAAAGGTAAAAAAAAAAGTTAGGAGAGAGTTTGCTGTACAAAAGATGGCATTTGAGATA
Source organism: Promerops cafer (assembly GCA_013398275.1). Taxonomy (NCBI): domain Eukaryota; kingdom Metazoa; phylum Chordata; class Aves; order Passeriformes; family Nectariniidae; genus Promerops; species Promerops cafer. The sequence goes on along the minus strand of VZSE01011070.1, from coordinate 721,049 downwards.
AGTATTTTTATCAGGAAATGGAAGTTTTCAGAGTTGCTATTACTCCTATGTAGCAGAGTCAGTCCAGTGCTTTCTGCACAGTTCTTCAAATACCTCATTATTTTAACTTGGTAAAATACATATTGGATTTCTGAGTTACCACAGTTTAAAGACCACTGACCTATGCATATTTGCAGTTTACAATGCAATTTCATAGTCATTTGATCATGACTTTTTTACTTACATCATCCTTGTGGCATGTAAACGAGAAAAAACTTGATTAGGAAAACAGCATCAGGAGCATTTAATTTGTTAATTATAATGTTTAAGAAAAAGGACAGTAATTTCCCCACACAGAAGCAACTGCACTTTGGTGTTTCAGGCAAAGAAATTCTACAGTACAGGAATGAATTTTCTTCCTCAAACCTCTAATCTTAAGTTACTCAGTATTTTAAAAACAAGTGCTATTTTTCTTTATGGTTAATAAGGGAACAGGGAAACACTCTACAGTTTATGCTTCCACTCCATTAATTTAATCTCTAAAACTTATTTCAACTAAACCCATAATTCTGGGCCAACTCATTCCACTTCCAACTATCATACACGACTAGTATGATCTGCACTGATATATTTTTGTACTTATTTCTTGTAGGCTATGGTAACAGAACAGTACTTAGAAAGATTTCTTTCTTTTGGAAATGGCATCCAGCAATAAAATAACTAACTGGGTAAAGGTGGAACTTTTTTTAAAATAGAGCAGTATTGAATTTAAATACCAAATTTCAAATTTTGAACTGTTTAGTTCAGACTTTTTCAGAGTCTTTGCAGTATACACTACAATTACCTGCTAACAGCAAGGAAATTCAAATTGAAGTCTGAAGTCTCCCACCAAAGGGGAGAAGTAAAACAAAGGATAACATATGCAGGTGTCAGAGATGTGTCAACTAAACAATGGGTAACAACTTCAGTAATGACTTAAGCTTAAAAAAAGTCACTGTAGTTTTCTGGTTTGCCCATTTTCTCTTCAAATAGGTGCTCAGCATAATCACCTCCAAAAGTTGTGGTATGAGAAGAGCCCAGTGAAAATTGAAATAAGAGAACTACTACGACTTGCAAAACAAAAAGATTTAGTGTTGGAAGCCTGAAGTTAAGAATTACACCAGAAAGAAACATTACAAAAAGCAAAGAGGAAAAAAATAGACAAAACAATTCTGGGGTTTAAGTACTGTGACCTTACCTCAAACTGAGGCCAATTCATTGACATCCCTGGACCCTGATTAGCTCTAAACCACCGCAAGTCTTCCACAGCATCTGCTGTTTTGATATTCTGCTCCAGTTCACGGTAGATATTTTTGTAACTGCAAAACAAATTTGTTTTCTAATTTAGTATCACATTTAGAATCATGGCAAATCCCTAGACAGTTTTTAAAAAAAGTATTTTAAAGTTCACAATAGTATTGAAAATACTTATAGCAAGATAGACTTTTAAAACTGACAGACCTGTTAACTGCCTGTAAAAAGGGAAGAGTAGTCCATCAAGTAAACTTGCTCAAAGTTCACCACACCATAAAATCCTTGTTCACCACATTTTAAAACTATGACTCTTGTGTAATTTAATAGGCTGTCATTAAAAAATATATATACATAGGACTGTATTTAAACTACTGAACTGCAGGCTTGAAGTTTCTTGAATTTCAAAGCTTATCTACAAGACAGGAGAAACTGCCTCTGTGCTAAGTCCATAGGACTCTGTGAAAACTTTCTTTAATCCAGTGAGAATTGTAAGCAATTATAAAATAAAACCCCCAAACTTGAAGCTGAGGTAAATGGGTTAAACATTTTCCTATGCAGGTATAATATCTGCTAACTGCTTTTACTGGTTTGGGTACTCTCTGATTTTACTAACTGTACCATTTATACCAAACACTGTGAAAAAGAACTTTACTACTTTTTCTTATCTCTTACTCTAGCTGTTTTTCATTAACAGAATAGAAGTCATGTTGCAGATACAGCTCTGACCCTAGACCATGCACATGGTGATGTGCATGACAATACATTTACACCAATATGGTGCAATATGGAGCTCAGAGTATAAAAAAATCTCAACACAACAGTTACAAGGCTTAAAATAAGAGACACAGAACTGCTATTATATTATTATATATATAGTTAAGCTGCTATTATACTCAAGGTAGAGAATTTGTGAAAATCCTTCCAGACCAAATCACACAAAATTTAGAATTAGAATTCATTAGGGCTACTTTGTCAAGGAGTCAAACTTTCTCAAAATACACTTCCACATTTCTCAATTTCTATGTAATACTTGACTGCTTTAACATATACACAGTATGGGTTTTTTCCTACATCAGCAATCATTTCAATGTATTTAAGCAACAGAGAGGCATGTATTTTGAGAAAGGGAATACATCATTGCTAGCCATCAGTTAAATCAACAATAAACTTTAGGTCTACATCTCTAGAAAACATGGCAGGCTATTTTCTGGACTGTGGTCTTTTGCATCATTTAAGTTAAAAATCAAACTTTCTTTTCAAGACTAATTCTACATCTTTTATCTCTGTACTAAAAAAGGCAAAGATAAGGAAACAGATAAACAGTTACAGCTACTTTTCCCCTAATTTCACCCTAATAGTTCTTTTCTTTGTTGGAGGCTTATTATGACCACTCCTGGAATTGTAAGTATCTTAAAAGGAAATCATTGCCTCTCCACTTGGTCATTTTCTGTGGTCTTCCCCCAACCTTGTCCATTAGGTCAACTATTTCTCATTTATTTCTGTTTTGTAGTTTCATTTAACCTGATGAAACTGAATCAAATGGGTAGCAATTCTACCACCTATCTACTCTGAGAGTAAAAAGAACCTAACTCCCACAGCAGTTCCATAAGAACTTTGAAGCAACCCAAAATGGTAATGATGCCAAAATAAGTGGCTTTGCCCTTACCTATTGCTTGCTCTGTTTTTGTTCTTGCCTCTATGTCACCCCCTTCCCTCATGCCAACATTAACATTTGTGTGACAGCATAGCAAGTTTGGCACAGTGCTCAGGTTCAAACCAAATTCCGTTCTTCCTTGCACTTGAAGTGCTAACCAGAGTGCACGTGACCTCTGCTGTTAGAAGTGGGATGTACAATACCACCATGGTTACAGCACTCATTGCAAGTACTCCTGTGTCTGGAGCTCCCTAGCAAAAGTTTAGCTTTCTTGGAATACAGTGAAGGCTCAGGCAGAAAGAACAAAATACAAGACACGCTTGATACATACGACAGCATTCTGTGCAGACTTTGAAATTAAGGTGGACAAGAGTTCAGCAGTGGTTAACTTATGGATCTTAAATTCATCCCTAGATTAAGGTACTTTCATTACTGAGCTCTGATATTTTAACAATAAATGTATTGACTACAAATTTCATGCTGTCCTACACTAATAAATTCTAGTTTGTTCTCCAATAAACAAGCAAGACACGTAATACACCAACACCTTCTTTTCCCAGTCTTTGATCCAGCATTTTTTGATTCTAAGCACTGAATCCTTTCTAATTGGAACATATTTGATTATAAAATACCACAAGAATGAAGGTTTGTTGGTTCTGGCAAATGTTAGAGATAGGTGCTAATCTCATTTTAGACAAAACAAAGAATTAATCTCTTTCACTTACACTTTCAAACTGAAGCAACACTTTAGAAAGAAATAAGAACTCTGAACTACTTGAAGCATTTATTACTTTTCACAGAAAAGTATGTTAAGCATTAGTTTTGAAGTCTGACAGTTTTACCTTGCAACGTTGGACAAGTCAAGGTGTTTCTGAACTTCCAGTAACACTTCTCGGAAGAACCGCAACCGTTTTTCCTCAAACTGCTGGCACTGTTCAAATACCTGCTCCATGTTCTCCATATACTGAGGAGTAGCATTATCTAATTCCTTCAGTGATTTTTCATACTTTTCTTTTGTCTGGGGGTACAAAACCAAACTGTTAGCAATATATTTTATTACTGCCCTACCAAACAGACTTCCCAATGCAGTAATGGCCAAGGTTTAGACCAGGAGTTGCCAAGCTGCCATCTCTTTTCATGACCACTGTACCCACCTTAGGGCACAATGAGAGTTATCCAAGTAAACTGCAGAAACAGTTACAATAAACCCCCAAGCCTCTTCTCTGGCTTTTTAACAGAAAGCATGACAAATGTAAATGTAACACTAAAGATAAAAACCAAACCAGCTACAGAGTAAATCAGAGCAGGAAGTCTTTCAAGTTATTGAAGGTATTTGGAGATCTTTTAAAGCGCTCTCTTTTCTCCTTTAGTAATTTACACAGTGCACTGTGAGTTATGACCAAAACCCCAAACACTGTGTACATCCTTGTGAACATAAATTGCATACACTGTGAGCTCAGCTAACACATACAACCTCAGACACTGCACTGATTCACAGAAGTAGTCCACAGGCAGGAATTAAAAGATCCCAACTGATAGAACATAACATTCCAGACCCCAGAAAAGCATTCTCAAAGGAAAAAAAGACATCCTTGAAAAATCACACATTAAAAACCTCTCAGTAGCAGCCCACTGAAGAGATAAAGCAAACTGTGCAACAGAACAGCATTATTTAAGTGGATTATATCAGCTTCATGTTTTAAAAAATGCATCCTGAAGTCAAGAATGATGACATATTTCATTGTCAGCAAGTTTTAGGCATCTATCTCTCATATTCTCAAGTGAAATAACTCAGCCCTCATTAGTAAATAAGTAGAACTCTGCCCTAGAAGCTTGCTGGCTTACTGTGCTTAGTTCCCTGGTGTTCACAGCACATTTAGGAGGAAAAAAGAGCTTAAATATGCACAAGCTATAGGCCAAAAAACATTCAGTATACCTTTAGTACATCTTGTTTGCTTCTCTCCACTTTGTCTTGTAATTTCTTGAGTTGTTCAGGATTCAGTGCTGGATCAGCTTTGCTGTTTGTTTCTCTTGATACAGCCAGTTTCTCCTCCTTGCAGGCAGCATGGTAAGCTTTCTTTGCAGCTTCCACCTACAAAAGAGATTTGAGTCTTTGCATCTGGAACAGTCTACAGCAACCATAAAAGCTTAGCCATAAAATCATGTTGCAATGAAGAAATGGTCAGGTTTTGTTTCAGGATGATTTTTCTTTTTGGGGCAGAGGGGGAAATTGTTTTCATTTAGGTCAAAGAATGAACAACACATAGGAATCAATGTAAGGAAATTATTGGAGCATTCTTTCACCATACAAGAAACATCACTCATACAGCTTAGAGAAGTGTTGAACAGACTCAATAAAAGGTTTGCAGAAAGTCCCCAACTAAACACCTTTCCCTCATGGCCATGCTCACCTGCTCCCCCTTCTTGTACCAACCTGTTATTTAAGTATTATGTTATATGAGAGGGGGAAAAACCCACAAACACATTTTCCCTCATTTATTTGAGCAATTAATGACTTTCAATTGCATGAAATAAGATACTGTTAAAACGGTAGCTTAAATTTCACTTTTTCCAGATTTTCACTGAACTCACCAAGATTAGGAGAGAAAAATATTTATTTTCAGAAGAGGACAGAAAGCAAGAGATTTTTAAGAGAAAGGAGGGTCCAGCAGAAAGAATAGGGAGTTTACTCCCTTATAGAGATTTGAAACATTAGTATATTATAACACAGGATATCTAATACATAATCTACTGCTGTACCTCTTTCAGCTTTTTTGCCCAGGGTTTCTGAGCTTTCCTAAATCCATCTTCTGCTTCTTTGGTTTCCTTAAATCCTCCCATCATTTGCTTATGAAAGGCTTCCTTCTGCCAGTTCTTGATTTTTTCAAAATCTTCATTCATCAGTGAACCTTTTACTTCTAGATGTAGTTCACTCACTTTTTCAGCTTCTGACATAAAAGCACACCAAGCCCTTTCTACTGTTCCATACTGTGGGCCTAAACACAACAAAAAGTGTCATTCTCAGTAACCATCACCCACATGGAACTTATATTCCCAAGAAACTACCTGAAACTATTGACTTATATTTACTTGTAAACAGCAATGTTGATGCAAACCTAGAAAAGGGAACAATTTCTTTTCATACAAATTTAGAGTATTACAAACTTTTAAGCCAGAAAAAATAATATTGATTTAGTCTGAAGTCCTTACCCCTGTACCACAATTCTCAGTATTCCACATGTGAGCTCCCCTTTGAACTGCCTTCAGTTTCTCAACATACTTTTTGAAGGGTGAATAACCATGGACGGACAAACTATTGCAGAATATATTAAATAGCATCAGCTTAGCCTTCCATTAGAGCAATGCCTAGGTCTTTAATTACTAGTGTTTCCCCCACAGTCACTGCCCCTTTGTTATTCAGAATCCCTTTTCAAACTGTACTGGTAATTATCTGGAAACAGACAGTTCTCAAGATCCATCTGCTTCAGCAAGAAACAAGTGAACTTGCAAAAAAGCAGGGCTTTGGTTGGGTTTTTATCAAAAAAAGCTTGGTCGTTTGTCACATTACTGAGCCTCCTGCAAAGACTCCACTATAGGCTAAAACATACAGTATTTCTGCTTGGTACTTACCAAAATAAAGATATACAGAAACACTTTTTTTCCATTTGAGAAAGTTGTCAGAGTTCAAACTCAGCATTACCTTTCTCCACAAGTTGCTTCCACCTTTTAGCCCATTCTGTGAGCTGCTGAGCATAGCCCTTCTCTATCCGTGCCCGTTCATGAATACAGTTCATAAGATCATTGCAAAGTCTGTGGCCATCATCAATTCGTTTCACTGTCCTCTTGTAATTTCCAACCTACCAAGAGACAAAGACTTAATTTCTGCTTGAAAGCTCTAAAAACAAGACAATCTCTAATTCACAAAAATACTGTAAACTAAGAGTAAGATAATACAGCAGGAAATAATCAATTAAGGAATCAGGTTCATTCATCTTAAATCTTAAATCAATTAATCACAAAACCTAACTGCAACAATACAACAAAGGCTACAAGTTCCCCTGTAAAAGAAAGTTATTAATTTTAAAAGTGAAAGCTTTATTATATTTTATTAAGTCTGCAATTTAATTATGGGCAGTCACCGCAATTGTTCTGCATTATTATTTCTTGGTAATGTTCTAGATAGTGGAGAAAATTAAGAGAAATAATAGAGTATTCTTTCTCTCTTCAATGTTTATTATCAAATACCTAATACCTTAATTTTATGCTGTGTTTAATCTTTCAGGATTAATAAAACTGCAGAGACATGCAACGGAGCATTGCAACATCTCTATCAACCATAATAATAGTTTTTAAGAATGCAGTCACTGCTGACAAACCAGCTAGCAATTATTTCCAAAGTATATGCCAGAATTTAATGTGGGAAGATACTGACAGCAATGACGTGGAGTTACCATACTTAGAATTGTAAATACTAAAGAAAAAAAACCCCACAGTTTCTCCATGTACAAGCTATAATAAAATGAGGACATGGAGCAAAATGCACACTATATAATGAACATCCATTATATAATTAACACTCCCCTTTCACTCCTGTGCACACAGCAACATGGAATAACAAATCTAAATGTCAGAAAGGAAAAAAAGCCTTACACTGCTCCCAGACTAACATTTCCACTGAATTCAAGGTCACTCAGGTTGGCTTTTGTAAACATTAAACAAAACCTAAGAACTCTGTTAAGAGAACTTGAACAGCCTATTAAATATCACAGCCAGTTTCTTATCTGCTCAAACCACCTGACTGAAAAACAAAGATTAGCAGCAAGGCGGGAGATTAAATATTCAAATACTCAAAGTGCATTAGTCATTTTTACATTTGAATCATATCTGCTTTACATCTGACAGAGAAAAACACCCAACTTTTAGGTTCACATTTATTCAGAATTTTGTCAGCAGATGTACATGGCAAGCCATTTGCTTGAGAAAAATGGTATACAGGGGAATACCTTTAAAAGGGCGGGGGGGGGTGGAAATCCCTGTACTAAATGCTGAAGAAATAAGTGATTATACTGATAAATACAGACATAAGCTAGGTCTTCTTATTAAATCTGGGAAAAAAAATAAAATCAAAACCATCAGTAACATGACAAAACCATTTCTCTTAGACAGTGGCTTCGAAGAATTCATCTGAGCATGTTTTTTGGTTTAGACTACATCCACTTCAACAGATCAAAGGAATTTAGTTAGTATCTAAGTAAGGCATTAGTTAGCAGTCACTGATTTGTTTAAATCATGTAAACAAATGCATACACACACCCCCTGCACATTTAAACATAAGCCACAATATAACTGAAGATAAGGAGCTACCAGAGTCAATGCATCCATGTCAACTCATTGCATCTGTTACCAAAAAAGCATTAAATATAACCTCCTATTTTAAGGAGAAATTGAAATGGAGAAGTAGGCAGTTACACATACATAATGAAAGTGTTAAGGGAATTAAATACCTCCAAGAATATCTGCAGTCTTTGTAATGAAAGACAAATCATTCATCTGCTCAAAATTACTCCAGCTGTAGGTTCACAGTCAAGCAGACTTTCAATACAGGTTATGTTAGCTTGGCACCACTACTGAAGCCTTATATTAGCATCAATTTGTGTCTCCAGTTATGTGCCCAGGGATTTATGTCTGTAGCACGAACATTTCCTTTCATAAATTTTCAGTATTAAATTAGCATTTTAAATGCTAATATTGAATGAGAGCTGGCTGCCTTGTGGTATATTTAATCCTTTCATTCTGAGCTCTAAGCTCATGGTAACATCTAGAAGTTGCCAAATTTCAGGCAGGTATTCAGAGAACTGAACTGAGCCTACCTGTGATGGTCCATTCACTGTTATCACATAAGGGCACCTGTAAAGAGCTGCATGCACACCACAGATCATTCACCCACCTCCTCCTCCTCCTCACAGGAGGACTGAAGGAACTCAGCATCACAGTTTAGAATCAGTGTAAAGAGGAAGCAGGCTTACAATACTAGAAAATAACCTGGTATTGCAAAGAAAGCCTTTTACAGTGAAATTTGCCCTATGAGGAATACTAGAATTTTGGAAATAACAGCATTTCTTCTGTGTTCCATGACAGAGAACATAAGTAATATAACTTGGCATGTAACACCTTGAAAACCTAGTGATTTCTAGGCATTTTAAAAAATGGCATTTTAAGTTAGGGACACTGCAATGGCACATTTTAGAAGTGTGGAATGAGCAGCCTGTCACTGTAGGACAACAGATTTGAGACACAAGGTCCTTAGGCCACAGAGCCAAGTAAAGGGAAAAGAACATCAGTCTTTAGGTTGTCAAGGAACTACGAGATTAACTGTAGAGAAGTTAAAACAATACATGAAAAACCTAGAAACACACTCAAGACACCCTGCACTCTGAAAACCATGATCTTATACATTGTTTATTCAAGACTCTTTTCTCCAATTTCTGAAGTAAATGGCAAACATTCTGCAAGACCTCCCCCCTCCCCTTCACAAGAAGTATTTGAGCAAATTAAAAATGAAGAATTCTTTTGTTTGTAGCAACTGACCAGGAACAACACAACCAAAATATCCTGTGCTTCTTTGTTTCAGTCAGAGCCATTTTACATAATGCTTGGCAATTTTCAGATTTCTCAATTAGCCCTGTACAGTACATGAACAATACATGATTTTGCTAGTTAGAATAATTTCCTGATCATTCTGAGCATTGGACTATTTCTTGCTAAACAGACAGCAGACAACTAAGACATGAATGAAGTTATGACATGAAGTTTTAAGTTTTCATGTCCTACAAATAAAATATTTGTTTCTGAAAAGCAAACTGTAAGATTACAGATTTTCTTACCATTTCAAGTAAAAAATAGATATTTAAAAGCTATACCCCACTTTCACTTCAACAGCAACATTACATGCATCTGAAAGAAATAGTTTACTACATGATATCAAATTCAGTTGCTGTTTACCCTTAGTTGTCAGAAACACTTCAAAAGGAAATAACCTAGAGTTTATTTCTTAAAAACACCACTATAATGGTCACTTTTTTGACGCAACCAGTTAATTCTGGGAAAATTGTGATTCATAGTTTTGTGCCACTCTCCCTACCTGTTCTAATTTGAATTACCCATCAGTTTTAACCCTTTTCCACTGCAAAAAATACTGAGTTTTGCTACTAATAAATCTCAGTTGATCCTACTTTGCCCCATTTATCTCTTACAGGCATTATAGATGCCGTCAGGTCTCCACTTAGCTTAACCTAGAAAGCATTTCTTCTGATTTTATAACTTCCTCTCAGGCATGAGCACAGCAATGTCACCTCAAATCCTCTGCCAAATCCAAGATTTAGGGAATCTGTAACATCCAGAAAAAACCACAGAGGCACCCTCTGATGAGGCATTGATCATCCTATGGTTGGCAGTGCAGGCAGCTTTCCTTATACAAAGCACTGTCACTGATAGGATCTTTAGTGGGAATATCTAAGAGTTTACAACCTCATTATTCTACAATTTCTACTAAACACAAAGGGAGAGTCTTAAATTATGTAGGCTCCTTTACCTCAACTGTTAGACTCTTATTTTAAGGCATATTCATAGAGCAGCACAAAAGCCTAGAGTGTTAAACACACCTGGCAGGTTTTTCTGGTACAATGAGAGAAAAAGGAAGAGTATTTTCATTTGTTAGCAGCCCAGCAGGTGGCAAACATTCAGCTATTGCTAAACTCCCGTTAGGTGATTTCAGCATACCATGACAAACATTATGCCACAAATACTTCAGGAGTTTCAAATGCCTGAAGATAGATTTGATGTCAACTCTGTTTCCAAGCTTGCAGAGCTTATTCATAACAAATCAGCCTTTATGAACTGGAGCCATTAAAAAAAAAAAAAAAACCAACAAGGTATTTTTAGGGACAAATACTCCTAGGCATGAAACACAATAATAAGCTTTAAAGGTTTAGAGTCAAACCCACACATACCAATTGCCAACATGGGGACACACACTATTTCCAGCATTCCATTTAACCATGAGTAAAATTTCTTTCCAGCTATGTCAAACAGGAAGTTTCCAAACATTTCAGCCAGCATTAACATCTATAACCACTGTGTGGGTTTTATAAATAAGAAAAATTATCATGGTGCATAATTAGCACATACAGTCCAAGTACCTATGAGCACTAGCTTCTGAGTAAGTTTAAGTTTATGCACATAAATTCACCCCTGGTTACAAGAAAAATCCTGAAGAAGCTCTTAAACACACAAAATCTTAAGTAATACACCAGTAAAGCAAACACTGGCAATATAAATGAAAAATATTCCATTGCTCAAAGTTAGGAGGAGATTTAAAAAACGACTATGTGACAGGAATCTACTGTTGCAGTGTCCAAATATCTTTTATCCAGAGTGTTGAATTTGGGCCTTGCTTTGGTTGGCTGGGGTTTTTGTTTTGGGTAGGGTTTTTTAGTGGTTTGGTTTGTTGTTTTTTTATGTGGTTAGGAAGGGGCAGGGAACAAGGGTAATACAAACAGAAGCCAAATTTGATTCATCCATACCACACAGGGGATCAACTTCCAATCTGAGAGGTTGAAAGTCTTATATTGCTAATGGATTCTCAGCAAATCCTTCAGAAAGCAACAAAAGCCCTGTGTTCAGCACTTCAAAATGCACAGTAGGTCCTGTCCTCCAAGGGAATCACTCACAGGGCTAAAATAATCCCAGCTGCAGGTTTAGCAGCTGTGCAGAGTGACTATTTCTGTTTGGGTGAGTAGGTGTTTGATACAGCCCTGCTATAAATGGGCTGCACATTGCTGATGTTGGCAGAAAGGGAGATAAGGAAGCACACCTAGGGGATGGGGGGCACACAGCCTCTGAGGGACCTCGAGCTCATTTCAAATAAGTGCCTCCACAGGCAGGGTAGCTGCTCCTTTTGATGTCTTGCCTTGCAAGATATGCATACACTTCCACTTTGATCTCTAGGAACACTCACTCATTGGCCTTCTTACCTTCACAGGTATGTAACTGAACAAGAGCATTGGTCTCATCTGGCCCAAGGCATTTTTCTTTTAATAGGTCCCTGATAGTGATTACCAAGCATAAGGCTGGAGCTTAATAAAGAGAAAGCAAACTTTATGATGCATTTTGTTAATTATTAATATACCAAATTCTTTCATAGGCATTCCACAACTACCCCAGTAGGACAGGGCCAATAGGCCTCATGGCCCACTTCTCATGTTTAACTAAAGCAACACAATGTTGGAACTAACCAGTTTTGCCATGGTCTATTTTTGGATGCAGAAAGTGCCCTAAATTATTTTGGTGCATTAACAGCAGTCATGCAAATGCTTAAACTCCATATGAAAATGACAAAGAAATAGAAAGGCTTTCAAACTGCACATTTTCCACTCTCCCTTGGAAAACCTGCTGCCACCCTGCTTCAGGCTCCATCAGCAACAACTTCTGATTACCCAAAGCACATCATCCTTGTCAGCTAAGTAACACAGATGAAGGAACTCCTTCTTGGAGCATTTCAGCAAGATTCCTCAGTCTCTAGGACTTCTGCACCCAGAGAGACTCATGAGCTTGACCAGACACATCAAGGCACATTGAGGCTTGACATAAAAATAAATTAGGAAAGTGAGCCTTCCATCTCTTAGGTAATTTAAGACACTACTACAACTGAAACTTTGATGAAATCTTTGACTGCTATTATGGGAATTACCCTTCAGAAAGTATTTTCTTATTATTTTGCAATTCTTTCTTCTCTAAGCTACCTATATTAAAACATGTATGAAATTCTCTGCCTCCTAAAGTACTTTTATTGACTAAACAGCTAGAGAAATTAGAGGAAAAGAAAAAGATTTGTTCTACTGAAAAGGATTTGTCATCCTGCTGGAAGACAAAAAGCCTTAAAGTAGTATCTTGGGTTTACCAAATATGAAAAACACCTCAATTTAATTATGAAAGCTGCTGCTATTTCTTTGGCACGCCTAACAAACGTGTAATTCTGAAAGCCTGTTTTTTTCACTCATATCAGCTGTTCTGATACAAGATACTACCCCTGCCTAAGCCTTGACCTACCCACATTTTTTGACTGCCAGATCTACAATAAGCCATCACCATGAACACGAGTCCAAACAGCAACTTCCCCAACTCCCTTTCAACAAGACAGCAATTTCCCAACCACAAATCAGAACCTGATAACAATATCTGTGTTGTAATAAAAAATACTAACCTTTAGAGGAAACAAGTTACTATTTGTATTGTATTTCCAGCACTGAACTTAACTCTCAGTGCCGGAACTGGAAATTTCCATGAACAGTATTGAAATAGCAGCTCAATAAAAAAAGCTTAACAGATGAAGTAACCTTCATTGAACTGCTCCATGGACAGTCTGAGCATATGCAACCAGACAAGGGTAGAGTAGTAAATCTACTACCAGCAACTACAGACTCCAGATTCACATTTTTTAGTCAGAAACCATAGCAAAGGCAGTGACAGTTCCAAAAGAAACCAAAGCCTTCTAGAGTAAGAAAACTGATAGAGTACAAAGTGTTTAATGTCCTAAAGACAATGAAATTGCTGTCAACTGCAATGGCAAAAGCTTTGAAGTTCACTTATCAACATTTTATTAGGCACAGTTCTCAACAGCTCAACAGAACAACCAACTTTCAACAACTAAAAGTGTTTTAGTTTCAACAGATATACAGTGAGCAAAAAACAGCTTTGACATTCAGTTTTTCAGCTAGGTCCCATAGCCAGCCACCTCACTCTTTCCTAAATGCCTTTAAGAAAAAGATGGGCTTTGCAGCACAGTTCAAAGGTAAATAAATCTGAGCTATTTTGGAGTGCAAGGGAACAACCTCAAAAGCTCACCCTGCCAGATTGTCACTTCTGTGCCACAGCCAGGTTCAAATACATTCACTGCTTTCAGCTGTGGCAGTAAAACATATCAAGGTGGCTTTTAACAAACTGCAAGCTGACTTTAAAAAACAAAGGAAAAACTTACTGTGTCAAAAATCCTGAAAGATTTCTAACAAGAGTATAAATGTCAGAATCCGTAGTAACAAAAACTTCCAAAATGATGAGGAGTTCTTTACTTCCTGTGACCTGAGGCATGAAGCACTCAGCTGGCATTCCAGAGGCACCACATCTTTTCTAATCAAATCAAACAAAATACATTGATCAAAGCTGTTTAACCCTTCTGAGAAAGACTAAGGCCAGAATTCAAAGTGGCAGTCTTCAGAAACAAAACAATCAATTCAGAACATATAAAAAAGGATGGGTTTTAGACTAAATAGCAGTCAAATTTAGTTTGGATAGATGACTCCAAACCAGAAGTATCATGGAATGGCTTGGGATGGAAGGCATCTTAAAGAACATCTCATTCCAACCCCCTGCCAGGGGCAGGGACACCTTCCACTAGCCCAGGTTGCTCAGAGCCCCATCCAACCTGGCCTTGGACACTGCCAGGGATGGGGCAGCCACAGCTGCTCTGGGCAACCTGTGCCAGGGCCTCCCCACCCTCACAGGGAACAATTTCTTCCTCATACCCAATCTAAACCTGCTCTCTGTCAGTGTGAAGCCATTGCCCCTTGTCCTGTCACTCCAGGCCCTTGTCCAGAGTCTCTCTCCATCTTTCCTGTGGGCTCCCTTCAGGCACTGCAAGGCCACAATGAGATCACCCCAAAGCCTTCTCTTCTCCAGGCTGAACAATCCCAATTCCCTCAGCCTTTCCTCCCAGCAGAGCTGCTGCATCCCTCTGATCCCCTTGGTGTCCCTGCCCTGGCCTGGCTCCAGCAGCTCCCTGTCCTTGCTGTGCTGGGCCCAGGGCTGGGTGCAGCCCTGCAGGGGGGTCTCAGCAGAGCGGGGCACAGGGGCAGAATCCCCCCTCCCCTGCTGCCCTGGGGCTCTGGGTGCAGCCCAGCACAGGGGGGTTCTGGGTTGGGGCAGGGCCAGCTCTCACCCCCAGCACCCCCAAGTCCTTCTGCCAGGGCTGCTCCCTCTGCTCATCCCCAGCCTGGACCCATCACACACAGGGATGTGCCCAAGACAGGGGCAGCACCAGCACTTGGTCTGGTTAAACCTCATGAGATTCCCACAGGCCACTGCTCAAGCTTGTCCAGGTGCCTCTGGATTGTCACTGCACCCTCAGCTTGGTGTTATCTACAAAGCTGCTGAGGGTGCCCTTGATCCCTCTATGCTATTAATGAAGATATTAAATAACACTGGTCCCAGTATGGACCCCTGAGGGACACCACTTGGAACTGATGTCCACTGGGATTCTGAGCCATTGACTGCTTCCCTCTGGATGCAACCATCCAAGCAATTCCTTTTCCATCCAGCAATCCACCCATAGACTCCTCGTCGCTCCAATTTGGAGACAAGGATGTTGTGGGAGACCATGTCAAAGGCTTTACAACAATCCACATAAATAACACCTGTACCCTTTCTCTTGTCCACTGATGGAGCTGCTCCACTGGAAAAGGCCACAAGGTTGGTCACGCAAGATTTGCCCTTGGTTGTCTCAAATCATCTCCCTGTCCTCCTTGTGCCTTATCAGAGCTTTTAAGAGAGTCTGTCCTATGATCTTCCCAGGCACAGAGGTGAGTTTGACAGGTCAGTAGTTCCCAGAGTCCTCCTTCCTACCCCTTTTAAGGACAGGTACAATGTTTCATTCTTTCCTGTCACCTGGAATTTCACCTGATTGCCATGGCTTTCCAAGTATTATTTTAATAACAAAGAACAATCTTTGTGGTTATACATCAAAAAAGAGAATGCACAGAAAAACCTATAAGGAAACCAGCTGATGGCTATACACAAGTCTAACATTTCCTTATCCAAGGATAAAAAAGGTATACTCATGCATTATACATTAGTCCACTCCCATTGCTTATGAAACAGACTGCAGTCCTGACCTTTTGGAAAAAATACACAGACAAGTCCAAGGAAACAGACTTAAGTAGTAGTGTTTACAAAATTATGTAAAATAAGTCACCAATAGCACAAACACAAGTAAGCCACCTATAATAAGCATCAAATACATTTAAACAAACCTACATGAAGGCCCTCATTTAAAGTAATTGCCATTTCTGATCATCCTTTATTGGATTTAATTCTTTGAGTTCAAATTTGTCCAAACAAAATCATCCTAGTTTACAGAAAATTTCAGTCTTATTCACTCAGCTTTTATGCTTCCAGACATGAGTATTTGATGGAAGACAACAGCTTGGTACAGAACAGTCAGCCAGAAATCATGTTCTGCTGCCAAGTATACGATGCACAACACACATCAAAATACCCCTTTTGGTCCAGAATTCTTTTTCTTGACTGCCTCCTTATTTTATTTTGAAACACTTCTAGCAAGGAAGCCTGCTCAGGAAGTTGCCTCAGCATAAAACAAACCACACAGTAAAACTGAGGTTGGAAGGACCCTCTGGAGATCAGGTTGCCCAATCCCCTGCACAAAGCAGGTGTGATAGCTCAGATTGCTCAGGATCACAGCCAGTTGAGAGACACCTGCAAGAGCAGTAGGTCCTCCTTCTACCCCTTCTAAAGACAGGTACAATGTTTCACTCTTTCCCCTCACCTGAAATTTCACCTGATTGCCATGACTTTCCAAGTATCATTTTAACAACAAAGAACAATCTTTGTGGTAATACATCAAATGTCTGCAGTCATCCTACAGAGTACCCCTACAACAAAAGGGGTCAAGGAATACAGCAATTTTAAAAGAACTTCTTTATAAATAAGACATACATATTTAACATAATAGTAATAGTCTCCTCAAAAAACTGTACCTATGTACTCAACCAGAACCTCACTAGCATTAGGTCTTTTAGAAAATATATTGAAAAAACATGGGAGATCTGCATCAAAATGTAATATGCTGTCACCACAAACAGCACAGTTTAGTGGTCTAGAAAAGCTGACATTTCAAAGGAAGTACAATATCAGGTCACCAAAATCAAGCTGTCTAACATAGGTCTCCAGCAAATTCAGACAGGTTCCCCCAAGCTGTTTTCATGTTTGCTGTAGTTCAAACTCAAAAGAGCTCCCTCTCAAATGGCAAAAGTTTGTCCTACTGAATACAGCTAATTTGGACAGTGTACTTACCTCCAGTTGTGGCAGTATTGACACTGCCAAACCTTTCTTTTTACTTAAAGAAAAAGACTTGTTTTTGAAAAAGTATTTCTGCTTTATGAAGTTTCCTTTCTTTAGAGCTTAAATTATCACAGTATCAGAAAGTCTCTGTCAGACTGGGGCAGCACAAATTGCTGATATTACAAAGTACTTTATATTATCTTTGTATGTATGCTTTTATACTGAGATAAGAATAAGTTGTCTCAAAAAAGTTTATACTTATATCCAGATACAAAGAGGAGACAGGCAGTACATCCACACAGTATCTTACTTTTGTAATTTATGTACACTTTCAGTAGCTTGGAACAGTTACTTCAGATTTAACACTGCTCATTTTAAAAGCTACTCACACTTGGCCTTCCTTGACAATAAAAATTGACAAAGGTTCAGTTCTGAATTCCATACCCTACCCAAATGGATGATCCTCAAGTCTGTGCCCATTAAAGCCCTCGACAGAAACAGGTCAAAATCCAAAAGGTAATTTCTACCCTGAAGGCTATTTCTCCAGATCACAATAACCAATGTGTCTTGTATTGCAGCTCTCTTCACAATTTACAGTGCACAAAAATCAGATTTTCTACAATATGAGTAAAAAACAAAACCAAAATACTGAATAAAACATTTGAATTACCTCCCAGAAGCTATCACTAGAAACTTCTACTCCAACGGAATCATCATATGAGCCAGACATTGCTATGTATGAAGAGCTTGTAAGTATTCAGAGCTTAAACACCTTCAGAATCTGTAAAGACAGGGAAAAAAATTATGAGCATTATTAATGGAATTCTGAAAAAAAGATTATGTTAAGCAACTTCATTCAGTATTTCAATATCTAGAGATACCAAATAAAAACAAGAGGTAACCATACAGGGTATCTTGGAACAGAAAACTTCTACCACACAGTTTGTGGCTCTTATGACATTGGCTGTTCAGAAAACACTCATTGCATCTGCTTATATCCCATTTCACTAGACTCTTGAGTTCATTTAATGATAAAATTTCCTATCACAACCAAAATTAAAGATTGAGCAGCGAGATGCTTACTCATTAACTGCTCCACTTTCAAAGCATTCCTACCAATCAGCTGACCTTTGCTTCTGCAACAGTAACCTGCACTGATTCCTATTCCTTTTCCACTGGAAATCTGTTATACAATGAAACCCACTGGAAATATTTAAGGCCAAAATTTGTTGATTTAAAGAAAAAGAAATGTCTTCTTGTCATTGTTCTATTTTAGCAAAACAAACAAACAGAAAACCCATCACTGCTGAATTCTGAGCTTTATTAGAAATAAGTCATTACTTTAACAATTCAGGCATTTTCACTTTTATAGACACAGCTGCAAGGAAGAAAAATATAATCTATCCTCATTGAAGCAGATGACTTTACGAATCACTGGGTATGAAAAAGGTTAGGGTTACCCTAAGCTAACATGCAAGATTAGCATCAAAAACATTACTGAGACAAAAATTCAGGCATTTGCATCCACAAATGCAGTTTGTGGGCTGGAGACCAAAAGGTAGGAGAGAAAGCAAACAACTGCCTCCCAAAACACACACACACAAATCTCTGTCCAATCTCTGCAGATATTTCACCAGGTTCTCCTGTTTGGATCTCTCCTGCTGAGTTTATCTCTAACTACTACCAGGGATACATACAGGTAAACAGATTTTACCACCCCTTATGGGATGAATAATTTCATCAGCAGACTGTAAGTTGAAGCCCCCTCTCTTTTTTTTGCCTTGTCAATCTTGCTTCCCTTAAAGTACCATGGCCCCTTCAAAAGGAGGCAGGAAATGTCTCCAAACCTGACCTTGCTGGCCAGTGGTTATGACAAGCTGCTGAGAGAAATGGCATTGAAAGCCTCCCAGGCAAGAATTCAACACTAAATTAGCATTTCTGGGATACACTGAAAATAACAGTGCCCTAAGGGTAGGCACTTGTTCGTAACAAAACCCAGCTACTCCAACAAAACAGTTCTTTGGACAGTTGTAGTACAAACAAAATTACTCTGGCTGAAGAGACAAGATGTTTCTCCTTATCAGTTTTTCATCCAATTCATTTACATAAGACAACTCACAAAAAGCTTATATAACCTCAACGCTGAATATGGAACTAAAAACCACAACGGGAATATCAATTGTTAGAATTTTATTTTTAAAAGACAGCCAAAATATATGAAAGGTTCTGCAAAATGGCAAACGAGAAAGGAAAATAATATAGAGGCAAATTATTTTTACATGTTAGTGTAAAAATGTTCAAATTATGTTATTACTAATTACCAAAAAACCAGCTTTTCCACCCGTGCTTTTACTGAGCCAAGAGGGAAAAGTTTAAACATTAGGCAATTGTCAGTTTCTCTAGCAGCACACCTTCACATGGAATGTGTTCTTTCCAGATAAATTTTGTCCCTTGCAATTTTTACAATATATTAAGGTAAGCAAAGGTTACATTTGTAAGTATTTGTATTTTTTCACATCCTTTTTTGGACAGCTATAAAGCAGCATAAGGAGGAAACCAAAGTGCAATAAGCTTGCAACTAGCTGGACCAATTCATAAAAATAGTTTAAATTAAACAGCTGGGCATGCCATGCAGAAAGAGGGAGGAATGAGGTTCCGAAGGTCGTCAGGAAGGGTTAGGGCAGTTTCTCTCCACTACACCAAGATCTTTCAACCAAAGTGTTCACTGCCATTTGGAAGAGATCTGGCAGAAAGCTGCAGAGTTCAGCATCTTGGAAAAAGAAACCCTGTAGTATAAACTTAAAGCACAGTTTCAGCCCATCCCATCCAGTCATCCACCCCACTCTCCCAAACCACACCAGCAGTATTTTCCCCTTCCAATTACAGATAAAAAAGACAACGAAGGTGTTGTGAAGTAATAATAGAGTGTCCACTTACCTTTTACAAAATAGCTTAAACTATATCATTCCTGAAAATTTACTCTGAACAGTTACATGGAAAGATTGAAAAAGCTCAAACACAGGAACGTTTTCTTAAATTAAGGAACAGGTTGTGGTGACTGGGTTTTTAAAAAAAACCTTTTATTTTTCCTCAACTAGAACTATGTAATACATGGAGTTATCCTTTTTTTCCATAGAAGCATGAAAACGATCAGCACTCAGGAAATACTGATGGAATTAAGGTTGCAATATGCCAAATACTATGCTGTGAGAAAGTATGAGCAAGCGTATTTAGGGGAAACACTGTGGAGTCATAGCAACAACTGGTACAGAAAAACACTTTTTACAGCCCTACTTAAAAATAAACTGTATACTGAGATAGGAACATTAAGTGGTGTGAGTCATGCTACCCGCACAAAATAGAATTATTAGAGCAGCCAGGCCTTTAGCACATTTTTTGTCAGGGTTTGGTCTTCCCATCCTCCAAGTGAATTTGCAGAGGTTTCACAAGTAAAGTTCATTGTACTTTTTTTTTCATTTTGCAGGGTCTTCTATTTCACTATAAAAGTAAACCTATAAGCTAAACCTAAAGCTGTCACATAAAATCTAGAAAATTTAGACAGATATAACAAGAAAGATGGGCTCTGCACAGATTCTCCACCAGTGATCACTTGCATCTCACAGAGCTGGGGGTTCTTTGGTCAGCTGGATTGCAGCAGAACCAATAACTCCATAGGAAAGCACAGTGCCCACACCCACTTCTTATATTCTCACAACAGTTTGGCTTCATCCACTCTTTTTCTTCTCATTGCACAACTCCAGGCACATCTCTTTAGCACCTTTTTCTTGTCCCCCAACTGCTAAGCAAACAGTAGCACAGGGCTGCAGCCACCCAAAAAAGCAGCCCAGAAAAAGCCTTACCAGTTCAGAGCCCCTGCTGCCTTTTGTCACAAGCACACTTTAGCCACGAGAGCTTATATAGGCTAAAAATAAACCACAAAGTCCAACTGCAGAAAGTAGCTCCATCCTAAACAGTACATACTGTAATAGCTACGGAAATGATGCAAACAAACAAGGCTCCAGTTTCTTGGCCCTGACTTTTACGCAATTCTTGTCAATTAGGATACATTGATCTTTGACACAAGGAAACAGACCTAAATAAATAAATGTGGCTTTTTTTTTTTTTTTTTAAGCTTCCTCTTATGGAACATTCTAGCCATGCTTTATGCTTAAGACCTTGAATTTCTTCCTCACTGCTAGTGCCCCACTGTGTGAAAAGAAGTGCTATAAACCTCCTCAGGGCTTAACACACAAGGATTTTAGAAAACATTAACTAATAATGAGCAAGCAGACCTTCAGATACCACACACAAAACCAGCTGAACACAAGATGCTGCCTCTGCTCTCAAGAAGTTGGTTTTGATATTACTTTGAAAGTAATTTGCAAAATTCCTTGCTTTGTTCATGTTGAAATACTTGGGTTTTTTTTTTCTGTGCAAAGAAAGCAGACTATTAAGAAGCTAAAATCATCCAGTGAATCCCAAAATTTCTCCTAAGGGATTTTTCAACAGGAAGATGGGGAAGCTTTTAAAGAAATCTTTCAGTTAAACCCCCTCAGGCTTTTAATAACAAATAACTCTGATGAACTCTTATTGTGAAACAGGTAGGATTCTTTAAAAGTGAGGTTTTAACTTTCTGATTTCTTTTGGAAGATTATGTTTATTTTGAAAATCTATTTCACTATACTCAAAAAGATGGCATTAAAAAAATTATCTAATTACAGTCCCGTGTACAATAGGCTGCTTTAAAGCATGGCAATCACTGAACTGTGGCCCTAGGTGACAAACTGGTCCACAACAGAGAAACATCTCAGAATCAGTGACACAACCTTCCAAGCATGCTCAGCCCAGGTTGTTCAGGGCTTTTATACAGATGGACCTTGAAAACCACCAGGGATGGAGATGGTACAACCTCTCTGTGAAATGTTATTTCAGTGATTAACTATCCTCAAGATGAGGACACAGAAGAAAAAAAATTAATCCATATTTAGAAAACCAAATGGTGTTGCCATGCATTGTCTCCAAGGACTCTACAGATGCAAGCTGAGACAGAGTGTCTATCAGCTCCTGGAAGAGAAAAGCACCTGGTCACATTACCTTTTAAACTTATTTTTGGAATGACAGCATTTGTCACCATGGATCTGACTCGTCAAGAGTCCAAGTTTCATGACTAAGGAGTGAATTACTTATGTATAAGGACATGACTCAGCTTCAATTAGCTGCTCCTAAGAAATTTTAGCTATAATATTTTTCCTTATTATTCACCGAGGTCTCAGGTTTTGTTCCACACAGAATAGGAAGGAAATAAGACTTCCTTGTACAGAAATAAATACAATCTATACTTTAGGTGTGAACTATTGTGGTTTGCTACCAAGTGTACCTGCCATGAATATGCTCAACCTCATATTCTCTGGTTAAATAAAGCAATTTATATATTACTTTCTTTTCTATTTTGTCCAAAGAACTTGCTCTGTAAGTTTCCAGTTTGTTCAGGGTTGCAATCTGTTTACTCTTTATGTAGAAAAAAGTGACATAACTTCTTTAGCAATATTGTGAAATCATGTAACAAAAGCTGTTAAGAATCACAGCTATTGACACTGCAAAGTCTGTAAATTAATATGAAAAGTAAATACAAGAAAAAAGAATGCTTTGGTTTACATATTCAAGTGACACCAAAAATTCCAGCCCCTGGGTGCAGGGAAGAAATGCATCAAACCATGATTAATCACTGCCACTCAGTGCTGTGAAGTCTTCTAATTGCAATCAGTAGACATGACTGCATTTTATTAACAGAAGTTAGGCCTTAGATTTTTAAAGGCAGAGTCTCAAATCGATGGCTTGGGTCTAGTTCTTCTTCAATCTATAAAATAGGGAGAATAGCACCCTCCTCCACAGGGATTTAAGATAATCCCTTCGTCTCCATCAAGAAAACAACTGCAGCAACAAACACCAGAGAAAAGTCCGTAAAAGGAAATTGAATCACTGTTTCTTGGGGAATTCAGCCTCTATGTTATAGTTGGCAGAGCCACGCACCAAATGATTTTTGGAAAGAAGTTGACAGCAACCTATTTGGTGAACCGTGAGCACTAAAGGAAGGAATCTAGGAAATGCATGCTGTTACAGACTCTGCAAGCTTATTTCCTACCAGGCACTCTCCTCTCAGACTGAGAGCAATGCTTATTCCTAGATTTTCTAGGTTGGATAACTGAATAATTTACCACCTAGACATTTTTCAGTTAGCAAATAACATAAAAATGACATTAAATAGGAAAAAGCTATCAGTTCATAGTAGTCAATCACAACCCTGAGTAACAAGAGACTCTTTGGACTTCTGTCAGTTAAGGAAACCCCCTGAGTTCAAGGCTGCTTGGTCCACAACAACCTCCTTGGTATTGGATTATATTCACCCATGCCCACGTTTGTCAAATGCTGAATGTGAAACCACTGAAAGTAGCACTCATTCACTGCCCTAAATACACAAGCTGTGAACACACATTCAAGCCATAGTTTCAGCACACGTCAGGAGATCACTAAAGAGATTAAACTTCTGTGATAATTACCACATGTAAAAAAATCCCACACAACTCTGTGAGGAGACAATCTCTAAAATTAAACTCTTCAGGCACATTAACACTGTGTGATGCAATCTTACAGCGGATACATTTCACAATGCATGATAAAAGGAATAAGAACAGCCATTTTGGTCATTACTGATTATTCTATTAAATAAATGAAACTTAAAATTACTGATCAAACAATTTGAATGACCCACAGCACAGAAGTATACCTGAAACATGAGGCAACTACCGAACATTCTCAAAAAGACTCTTAGCCTGCACATTTTGTTTCATCCACGTACAAATACTACCTCCTGTCACACTCCAGAGAAGACTGGCAGAGCCCTGGAGTTAGCAGCTCTTACCTCCTGTCCTCCTTCCCCATAATTAGTGGCCAGACATGCTGGTTAGACATGTTGCTGTTACACATGCTGGTTTTTTGCACATTCACGACCTAACCATCCCTAGGAGCTCCCACATGCTGCCAGCACAGCCTCCCTCTGCATTTTTCCAATTAACCAGGAGATACTTGAAATAGCAACACTGACTTTGGGGAAAAATTATTTTTTATTTTCAGCTTGACAAGCCAATGTGTGTAGGTGTATTATTTTATTGTGAATTTTTGTTCTAACCAGGGAAGCTATCAATCGCCTTCAGAGGCTTTGCAGAAGTTTCTATTTAAAGTTAATTAGACACTGACCGCAGAAATTATTAACACTGCAAAATACATGCTTTAAATGGCACAGATATACCAGCTAAGATGCAAAGTTGATGAAGTGGTGTGGGGAGCTTTAAAATATTTGCATCTATTTAAAACAAACCTTAACATTTCCAGCCTATACTTTTTTTTAATCTGGAGGTATGAGGGGGAAATCCACAATAATGTTTTCTTCACTGCAAGAAAGAAAGTGTGTAAAATTTGGCTTTGAGTAAATTTTGCCAGAAAACCAGCTGAAGAACTCAGCAGTATTTGTCAATTAAAATAACACTAAAAATATCCTTCAATTTTTCAAATCTGAGGTTTTCTACTGTTTAGGATCAAGTGCTTTAATTTAATTACAAGTGTTCACCCATTCCGAATGTTCATTTTTGTAGTGCCTGTGACATCACACACTAATTCATATGTCCTGTCAAAGTCTCCCAAAATGAAATTAACCATATTATCTTGGCATCCTTCCTAAATAAATAAAATTGAGATAAATGTTTTTAGGTTTGTTTCAAAAAAAGCATGAAGGGGGCATAAGACCACATGTCTTCAACTTGCAAATTACACTTTGTGAGCATTTAGTTAGCAAGAAATCTTTTAAGTGACTAGATATTTTAAAAATAAATAATTGACCCTTTATCTAGTGGAATTATTATATATACTCACAATGCAAACTTATTTTTGTAAAATGCCAAGGGAAATATCTAAAGCATATAAATTTAATATTTAGTTTCAGTAAAATTTTACAACACTGCAAAAACAAGGACAGTGCAGAGGAGTGATATTGATGGATTCTTCAGGAGAGAAACCATGAAACAGCATTTACAGCTGCACTGACAAAACTGTTGCAGAGAGAAGTGACATGTACACAACTGTTCTAAAATGGCATATAATTACAAAGCAAAATAGAACATTACAAGAAGCACTGCCTCAGACATCAAAACTTACTTATGTGAACACCCAGCATGAACACTTCTCTACTTCAAAACAGAGACCAGAAAAGGACAGAAATAAAAAGCAATACAATAACCATTCTAGAAATGGATGGGTGTTGTGGACAGCAGGCTGTATGAGCCCAGAACCATCAGTTCAAACATGATAAATACACTCCCTTACATTCAAATGAACATTGCAAAATATCACACTCAGCCAAAAATACTTTTGTATCAGCTGTGACACAGTAGAGTACATTTTGGTAGGAAAAAGCAACTATGACAGTTGTTTGGAAAGTCATCCCCCATTCTGTTTACAAGCTATTTACCTGAAAAGGCATGCCTTAATTCACTTGCATTTTTTTCCAGCTATGGAGCTGGGCAGCATAACTGCACAGATAACCACAGTACCTGCACAGCACTGCCTGACCTCCATTTCCACAAACACAATTTTCTCATCAGCGTGTACTTTAGCACTTCCTGTGGGCTGATGAAAACCTTGTAGCTCAAGCTAATGTCTTTTTTTCCCCCCCTCCACACTGCAGCACTCAAAATAACACAGGGTTTTCAGTCATAATATGATTCTGTATAGCTGCAAAGCTGAATATTTGGTGTACTATAACCTTTAGGAAAGACCATGGGTAGCCCATTTTAAAGGAAGGTATTTTTAATCATACAACTGGCTTCAGTGGAGGAGAATGTTTTTAAATATCTCAGTGAAATACATAGGCACACTTTGCAGATGCGTCACTTAGGAAACAGATGTGTTGTTTCAGTGTTTCATAGTCAAAAGCTGTACTTTTCCATCTCAGGAAACAGAGGGCTGTAATATTAATTAATGAAATACTGACGTGCATTGAATAGAAGTAGATCTAAACCCTTAAATGAAGGTGAAACAGGGCAGTCTTCCTGAATCTGAAGGCTGCACGGAGGAGCTACTGTTCTTTACTTCAGGAGAGAACCAATTCAGACACCTCACTTGAACCAAATTCAGCCTGGTCTTTAACACAGACTTATTTCCAAAGCCTAAATCACTGTTAGAAACTAAATCTGTGCATTAACAACATGCCAGAATACCCTACTTTCTGCTTATCTTAGAGAGACAGAGGTGACTAAGATAGGCAAAAACTAGGAAGGCTGATTGGGGCAGGGGAACCTTCTGCATGGGTGAACCCAGGAAAATCTGTGCACTCTTCAAGTACTAGTGAATTTTTCTGTCACTTTTTGGAGATATAAATAAAGGAAAAGGGGAAGTGATGATTTCCTTACCATGGATAAAGAGAAAGCACAAAAAATAACAGACATTCCTATAGTGTCTCAGGACATTGCTGAATGTGAAAGAGAAGACCCCCAGACACAGTAAAATAACAGACCACAATGTGCTCATGTTATACTTGATATAAACAGTACAGAGACATCACATTTCCACACAAAACTCCTTGGAGCTGAATGGATTAGCCTCTAGTAAGCAAATTCAGCATTTTTCTAGGCTAGATCCTCAACACAAGTAGCCTATAACATTAGAAATTATTTGCTAGTATAGCTTTTGCTCAAGGGACAGCCAAAGCTAGCAAATAACTGTACCCCAGGACTTGTACACTAAAGCAGAAATTAAATGACCACTTCCGTAACTGCTGGCTTAGACAGAGCTGTGAAAAGGCTTTAAACAGTAGTTTCCATAATTACCAATTCTTTCTGCAGGCATTATCCCCTCACTGCCATAGCCCTGCTGACAAAAAGCAGGTCAAATCATCATGCAACATTCCTCGACTCTCAAAATACATTAAAGGGTACTGCAGTATTTGGGGAAAACACTATCAATGTAAAAACTGCTAAGGAAGATAGCCTTACAACTTAAAAGCAACATTTTCAGCTGTGACAGTAATCAGATTATGCACAATTTCATCAGTTTCATTTCAGGAACTGATACAAAATGTACAGACCTCTGCAGAATACAGTTCATAAATGCAGAGAGAAAACAACCTCAGGCACATTTAACTTCAACTATCCTTCTTTACAGTAAGTTAAATAAGTAATTATTCATTTAGGAACAATAAAAGATCTGTTCAAGTGTTTAGAAATCAATGCTATACTGTAACAGTACAAAAGAGCATGTGACTAGTTCATATTTAAGATTAAATGAGATTAATTCAGATTTTAAAGCAAACTGAATGCAGCTTCTCAAGAACTATTAGGAGAATTTAAATTGTTTGTTGTGTTAAAGTTGGAGAGAAGGTTACTCAATACTTAGCTTCATTAACATGGTTACTGAAAAAAGAAACTCTTGAATTGTATTTAAACAGATTTTCAGCCCAGTGAATCTGAGGTAAACTTAGGCCAGGACTTTTCATGTTCCTAGGCAATTAAATTTTCTGGTCCTGAAATGGTAATTACTGCAACAAGGTCAGAAGACCTCTACTTACAACTTAGTAATCTATACAACATGAGTTGCTGACTTAGAATTAAACATTCCCTAAAAACATGTAATTATTTTTTTGTAATAAATATAATGAACTGGCTCCTTACCATGTACTAAACTCATTGGTCTAAGCTACCTGGAAGTATCATACTTAAATATTAGGATCAGAGATCATATTTTATGGCCTTCCCTGTAAATGTAATTTGACAAGCAAAGACAGAAGTGGAGGGGGGTGTTGGTTTTGGTTTGTTTGCGGTTTTTTTTAAACACATACAGTACACTTATACCTACTTTAACCCTAATGCAACAGAAAAATCAAGAGTTTTCAGTGTGCAAAACAAGGTGCTGCTTTAAAAGAGGCACATGAGATCCAGGTTAGGCAAGAGAGAAGGTGAAAGTTTTTGTTTGGTTCACAAAGGTTTCACTAATCTTATTAAGGGTTTAGAAAATAAAGCACAGCAGAGCAGCCAGTGTTCCACATGATTTTCAGTGGATACATGTTATGTGACCCTATACAGCTCTGAAACACAGAAATCGCTCAAATGTAGAATCCCTAAACACAATAATGTGAAATTAATGTTTAAATTTGGTAAACTAACCTCACAAAGAGTAGTCTTTTCTACCCTGCTGCCGCTTTTCAGGAAAAGGAAAGCTTTTTATGCCATTTTAAATTAATGCTTGACCAAAGTACAAGTAGGTCAGCCATCTACTCTGCAACCTAAATTGGACTGAAGTTCAAGGAAAGTGGGACAAGAGGCCCCATGAGCTGACAGTTCTTGCACTCACCATCACCATTGTGTTTTTGCAGTTAATAAAGCTGTACCATCACTGACTGTGGAACACTGAAACAGCAGCATGTAACCTGCATGTGGGGAACAACCAGAAGACAGAAAAAAGAAAGGTAGATAACCCCAACCAAGTTCAATTTAGTGCTCTCTCAAGGGCAGACTCTGAAAAACCCTGCTACTGAAAATTCAAGCATGCAAGGCTAATATCAAATAAGACCAAAGTTGATCACGGTATTGAAACAAAGTCTTAGTAAAAGCAGGAATTACACAACTGCCTTTTTCTGTCATATATGCTGCTAACTTCAGCATTTTTAATGGTTACACAAGGATTCTCAATCAATTGCTACTAAAGGTACAATAACACACCTTTTTTTCTTTTTGAGTTTAACTTAACTCATATGTCAATACCCCTACACTCACAAAATAGCCGTATGATAGTCCTAACAACTGAGAAAAGCAGGCACAAATAGCTTCAGAATAAAGTGATCAAATTTCTTAAGCTCTTTAGTTTACTGCAAAGCATTCTACACATGCTCACAAAACTGCTTAATGTTAGACTCCAGAAAGTCTGGAGTCATTATATTCAAATGCAACATCATCTTTTAAGTGGAAATAGAATTCAATTGGTTTTTTTGCATAATGCATAATAACATGAAGCAATCTCAATGGAAAAAAGTTAGTACCATGTAATAAAATCATTCTGGAATTACAACATCCAACTTGCACATGCTCTAAAGGAACAGCTTGAGCTGGATTTCTAACACGTACTTTGTGCATAAACCATATATATAATGGTCTATATGCACACAAACATATAAACCCATATATAAACCAGGATTTTAGCCTAGAGCTGTTTAACACATTGAGATTTTCAGTCATCATATAAAAGGCACTACCAGGGTCCACCTCCAAGGGATTTTACTAGCTAGCAAGTGATCTTGTGCTTCTGAGTTCAGCTTGAATGTCTCACTAGATTCCATCCCACATTTGTCTCCCAAGGTTTGTATTTGAGCTGACAGCTGGGATATCTCCACACTTCAGTCCAAGGCCAGGGTGGGGTGACAATGAACACAGCCAGAACTGCACCATGACACTGTAGGCAGGGCTCTGTGTCCCTGCTCACAGCAACATCTCAGCCAGTGCTCTAGAATAGCCTGTGGTTACTGAAATGAGTCACCTGTCTACATATGACTGCCATTATAAAGCCGTATCTCCATATGGCTCGTCAGTTAAGAGGCTGAGCAGCAAAGGAATCAAAAAAAGGATTAAATCATTCAACAGCTGAAACAGCTGCAAGATGAAAGCTTCAATTATTCAGAAATACCTTCCAAATTTAACTAAAAATAAGATTTATATTTCCCCAAGAATAACAAAACCAAGTGATGTGCTTACTCAGTGAATAATAAATTTAACATTGAACTTTATCATATGGTAGAATAAAATAGATACATAAGACTGCAATACTGCAGAAATAACCATTAGAAAATGAAGAAAACATGACAAATTGCATATAGAAAGACATTATTGATAAGATTTTACAAGCAACACATATGATACTTTTCATAACCACCCTCTTCAGCATCACAATTCAAGTCAAGAGCATTTCAGCTGAGAACACCTGTGAAACTTATGTACAGACATTTCTCACTGGTTCTGAAGGCTTCAACCCTTAATATAAACATTATGAGAAAAGGCAGGCCCACCTCTAGAAAATCTCCTAAGCCCACAAAGCTAATGCCACCTCTAGTAACAAACAGTACCCATGGTAACTCCTTGGTCATTTCAAGCTTTCTGGAGAAGGCGAGAAGTTTCTCTAACCCATGAAGAGAATCCCTCCAGTGACTGCAGCCATGAGCTCATTAACACTTGTTCCTAATAAAAGCAGCTCAACAGCTGAAGAGTCAGGGTCACAAGGAACCTTCACACAAGCACGTCTCAGACCACAGCTGTCTCAAAGTTGTTTTGTCCTTACTCCTGAAGCTTAAGGGCACAGAGCACATGAAAGAACAATTGTAAAAAATATTTTTAAAATATACTTTGGAGTATCTACTAAGGTTATCTCAGAACAGGCAAAGTCATGTTTAAGACAGACATGTAATTTAAAAAGAGAAGACCAAAAGCGCAAAAGAGATGGTGAGTCTAGCTGTAAGGGTTTTCTTGTCATTAAGTATTATTAACCTGTGGTACAATATCTGAAGGGTACACGGACAAATAATCCTGTAGTGGTTTCTTTCTTTCCTTTTGTGTTTAACTTGAAATTCATTTTATACTGAAAAAACTTGTGCAACTGTCCATATCTGAAAGATAAAAGAACTGCATCACCGAAGCAAAATATATAGTTGATGCATCAGAGTCAGCCAAAATTATAAAAAAAGATAATACACTTAAAACTAGCTATATTTTACATCTAAAAAATAGCATTAGTAAAGAATGTGCCATGTAGAGTATTCAAGAGCTTAATAACCTTGATTCATTAGACAACATGCATTTATTCTCTATCGTGTGATTTATGAAACCGAAAATGAAATGTCCAACTCCTGGCATCTCCCAACAAATTGCCTACCTTTTCCCCTTATAAGAGCTATGAAGAATTTGAATATTCAGTATATTTCATGGGAAAAGGAAACACTTCATTACCTACTTTTTATTTGTCACACTATCTGAAAAAGCCTGTAGCCATAATTCCAGCTGAAAATGCCAATTTCAAACCAAGGAAGGCTAATGTTTATTGATCCTGTCATGGACCAGTGACACTTGAGCATTGGAAATTCGGCTCTTTTGAGTCTGACAATTGATGATCTAGTTAACTGTGACAAAAGACAGTCTAGCAGACTTTGTTTTCATCAGGAAAAAAAATCCATTACTTTTCAGGTCCACAGAAGATAAACGTTAGATCTGTTTGCATTTTTGATTGGGAAGTTGACACAATAACTGATTAAATTGGGAAAAAATGAGGATTATGGTGAGGGTCACAGGATCCTGAAAACAAGTCTTGGGACCAGATAAGGCTGGACTAAATATCTCTTTAAAGAGTGTTCAACAGCCACACTTTGCTACAGCAATCAGATCCCATAAGAAATACTTCAGCTGAGTATTTGTCAAGTTATAATGATCACAGAACTGTGCAACAGCCTGACCTCTCTAGTCCAATCTTTCATGGGAAAGGGAGCCTTGCTGAGATTATCTAGCACCCTGTCCAGCCACAGCTTGGAAGTGTTCAGTGGTGGGGACTCTACAATTAATTATCTACCAATTCACAAGACATCACTTGACTTCTGAAAGACAAAAGCTAGAGTGTGATTCTCATAGCCACTTACATTTCATTTGCTCCTTTACCTTCTGCACACACACACAACTGTAGTCCATCTTTCTTTTTTTCTTATGCTGAAGTACAAGGCTACACAGTTGAATCTTGTAGCCAAAGCCATTCACTAATCCTTTAACTATGAATTTCAATATGTGAAGAAAAATTTCATGCTACTGGTACAACAAAAAGTTCACACTATACTTAATGCATGTAATGACAGGTTTTTCCACTGTGGTCCATTCTGCATGACATAAATTGCAGATACTCAAGTAATTAAGCTTGAAAAAACCCTAATTTAGTATACACATACTCAACAATTAGTCTTTGTTCTGGCCATGGTACGTCCTGGTATAACTATCTGCTCCTTATCATATGAACATATTTTTATTGTAACATCCACTGGCATGAGATAAAGCTCTAAATCCAAACTATTTCAGACTTGCATTTCTACCACTGACACCTAAAACTCCTTTCAAAGGAAGGCAGCTGTTCTTTCAGAAATATCTGTGTGTCTATTCTTATTGATATACGAATTGAAGAATTTTAATGACACCAAACCAGTCTAACCAACATTGTGTTAGAACTAACATCCACCTGCAGTTCAGCTTTAAGAACTTTTTCTAAAAGAAGATACAGTAGCTGCCACACAAATCTTCTGTTGGTCTTCACTCCGAGGCTCTCAGTAATGATGCCTGGTACCAACTGGAACAATTTAGAACTGCAGCATCACTGTTATGCAATATCAGAAGAGTCCTACAGTTTTTTCAAAGTTCTCCCTGGATGCTTGTATGAGAATATGTGAACTATATCCCTACAACATTCACCAAATAAAGAAGTTTCTAAAGATAGCCTTTTCAACCTAAAAATAGTGCAGCAATAAAAAAGGCCATTTGAACAAGTTTAGTGCTGGCTCACAGCTGTGACTAAGTCTCCTAGCAAAATTAGCCTTAAAATTACTTTTACTAACTCCCCCTTGGTTCCAACCGACAAGCAAAATGCATCACCACTGGCCATTTTTTGTGTCTGGAAAGATGAAAGTCAATGGAGACAGCACCAGCATAGACAGGTTGAAAGAAGTTCCTCCTAATGTCACTGATACAAAGTAATCAGGACACAATGATACAGAAAGGGTTCTTTTAGCTATGCCAAAAACTTCTAGCTCAAGGGATCCAATATACCCAAGTACAAAGCCAGCACTTTTGCCTGTAAGATAAAGGCACTGAAAGCTTATCCAAATTTTGAAAACCTCTAAATTAATATTTTACAGTCCTCTAGTTAGGTCAGTAAAAAATTTCAACAGTAATATTTCAAAATATATTCAGTGATTTCAGGATTTGGAGGCAAGTTACTTCTGTAAGGCTTACTCAGCTTAACACAGATAACCAGTAATTCTATATCGAGTTCTGAATTCTAGACAAAACCAGAAGAAATCAAATAACAAATTGTTAAATGAGTTTTCAAATACCTTCTTGCTTGAATATTTAAGTTTCAGCAGCCTAGCTTTAGGCAAAAGTCCAAGCTGTTGCATTTTCATTTTATGTATTTGACATATATATGTTAAATCCCTACTTGTACTTGTCCTTCACCTGAGATGAATTTTCTTTTCCCCCCACTTAGGACAGAAAAACAACTGGGAAACAAGATATAAATGTCTTTTTAAGTTTATGCAGTTGGACTTCCAGCAGCCCTTTCAGTATTCACAGCTACATAAATTCCAATGTCAAAGCCTAGGTGCAATATGCTATTCTTTGCACATTCCAATAATTCTCATGAGCTGCTTCAGCTGCATAACTAGAGAAAGTAGCTCAAATTTAATTCATTCTGGGAAGCAATGCGGCGGTTCCTGGAGGATTGCAACAACAGTTGACAAAGCAATTTAACAAGAGCTGGAAGTTCTACATTGCTTATTTCTCCCCATTTGCAGGGTTGAACACTGCATAAGTTAATTGCTATTGCATTACAAAGAGTGTTTCACAAGATTCTCATAAAAGTTTTTTTTTTTCTGAAATGAGATTACATAACTTTGTTCTCTAACTATTCACTGCAATAAAAAATTGGAAGGATTCATGTGATACATGTTTTCTTGGCAAAGTCAAAACATATTTTGAGAAGCATGTTTATAAAATCTTCAGCTTTAAAGAGCTAATTTGTACAACAGATTTTGATGGTAATTTTCTTACCTAATAAATTGCATTTCAGTGAGTATGCTAGATAAATTAGGTGCTTTACACAACCCTGACAATTAAAAAAAACCCCCAAACACACTATAAACTTCAAAACTGAAATACTAACATCATTCACAACTCAGACAAATCATACCAAAATATATACTGGGATAGCAATATTCACTCAGAAAACATAGTATTTTATCCATATGTATTAAATAATCCATATCTGAAATAAATACTACAAGTGCAAAAAATAAAACATAAACCCAATGAAATACCTTTAGATGTACTTGAAAACTTTGAAACCTGCTCATCTCTTTCCTGCTGTGCAATAAGATAGCCTTGTAGTGGCATAAAAGCTTCTAAAATTATTATTGTAAAACTAGTAATTTTGTTCAGCAACACATTAATTACATGCTAAATTTAGGACTACTTTTCCTTAATTACACAAAGTGTTTCTGCAATGCCTAACAACAAGTAGAAACAGAGGTGCTTCCTATCCAGCCTCTTTTGCAAGAAAGGGGAGGAGGGATAAAGGGGAGATCTCCAATCACAGTTTTAGTTTCTGTACAGGGCTAGTAAAAAACCCCAGCTGAGTGGATCTCTGTACAAAGAGAAACAACATCATATTTTGTCAGACTAATCAAGTCTAAAGCATAGAAACTATAGGTTATCTTGCACAGCCCAAAACAAATTCAGAATCACTGTATGATACTTGTTTCATCTATTTTGTGTCTATCAGTGATGGAACTGTTTGGGACTGACCTGACAACCATTAACATTGCACAGCACGGATTTTACTCATGACACCACACACCACAGGATTTACATTCTACCAGAAACTATGGAATAGCCTATCCTAAACCAAGAGCTAAAAATACAGTAATTTGATACAGACTAAACCCACATGTTGCTCTCTGATACAGGGATGCAACTAGCCAAAGCAGAAGCAGCTGCTTATATACTACTTTGGACAAAGAATTTCTTAGCCAAATTCAAACCAATTTTAAGATCAAATCTCATTTCAAA
Organism: Promerops cafer; assembly: GCA_013398275.1. NCBI lineage: Eukaryota > Metazoa > Chordata > Aves > Passeriformes > Nectariniidae > Promerops > Promerops cafer. The sequence continues at coordinate 686,090 of VZSE01011070.1, read as the reverse complement.
TAAATTTTAAGGTTCACATACAGACCACTTAATACTATATGGATTGTCCTTTAATTTCTTCACATTTTTGTGTATGAACATAATAAATTTGGTCCTAGCTCAATGAACAGATATTTACGATATCCCAGGCACCTTTACCAGTGCAGACAAGAATTAAACAAAGAAAACCACAAAATGTTCTGCAATACTGTTCTAAGATGTTCTCTGCTAGCCATTCTAAGAACCTGCCTAAGGAAAAATAAATCTGGTGGAACAGTAGTTCACTCAGAATAGCCAAGAAAGCAGATTGGACAGCACCACAGAATAGAAGTAACAGGAATCCAACTAAATCTACTTCTCAAATTCCAATAATTCTAAAAAACCCAAAACCAACCAAGCAATCAACCAAAAAAAACCCCAAAAAACCCCAAAATCCAAACAAAAACCACCAAAGGAACAAAAAAGCCCTCACAAAACCAAAAAGCACAGAAAACAAACACCCAAAAACACACACCCAAAGAGGTTTCAATAAGGTAGGAAAGCAGTTTTTCTTTTTCAGTCTAGGAAATTATAGCAATGGCATGGGGTTTTTGTACACCTAGGTTTTACCCTGGGAGAAAGGAAAAAAAGGAAAGAAGATACTAACATTATAAAAACTTGATTCTTTCCACAAAATTGCATCAATTTTGGAAGTTAAATATTGAATTGAAATTCAAAGCTACTTCTTCAAAACTTGGTTTAACAATAATGTGCTAACAGATTAATTTAAATCATCTGCTAGGAGTTTCAAAACAATTATTTAGCATTCACTTTTTTTCCCTATAAATACTGTATTCCACTAAATAAGAAAAAAATATCAGCATTAAACTTTAGAAACACCTACATTATTTACAAGTGAATATTCTAAAAGTAAAAAGGCAAGGACTTTTGGCTCCTTACTACTTGGAACTTGTTTAACTTTAAAAAGTATTTAAATTGTCTTCTGGTACTTCCACTCCAAAATATTTTAAGCCAAAAAAATCAAGAAAACACCTGCAAGTTTACCTTTAAATTGATGAATTTAGTATCATTTTATACTTATTTTCTATTCACCCAGGCATTTAAAACTGGTAAAAATCAAGAAACAAGTTCAAGCATGCCTGCAATTCCCTTAGCTATAGACAGTGTAAGGGTAGAGTGGTAGAGTCTGAGTGAAGAAGTGTCACATCTTTCTCGGTTGTATTTCAGCAGCTCAGGTGGCACAGCTTCAAATGCCAGGGCAAACAGCAATGTTGCATTTCTATCCATTCCATTTCCCTTCCTTTATTACACCTGACCATCTTTGGCATGCATCTGATTATAAAAGCACTTATACAGAGACTTGTTTACATTCAGCATTCACTTTACAGGTCAGCTTTACAGAAATTATTCACTGCACTACATAGCTCAATTTGTTATGGCATAAATTCATTCCACTGACAGTGATTGATAGTGTTTGTGCTACATCCCCAGTCATCCCTCCTGACCCATCCCTGTGCCATCAATTCTGTTTGGGAAGCCAGGTGCTAAGCTTTATCCAGCTGAAAATGACTCTGCAAAAATAAAAAGTTTGTTGCTGTACCAGAGAACTGACCCCAGACACAGCACAGCCAGATAAACACAACCACCACGGAGCACATCACAAGAACAAATAGCTGAGCACCAGTAAAAAACTTTGATTTTCTGTTTTAGTCACAACACAGACTATCACTGATTTTGAAGTAACTTATCACTGCAAGTAGAAGCAGCAACAAACTTCAGAGCCAGTTTAACAAGCTACAAGATGTTATGCTAACACAAAGAATAGGCAAACACACAGACCACACACAAGATACCCTTCAGAAAAAGGCTGGCACCCTGAAAGAAAGGCAAAAAGATTTTTTCATTGCTTATGTGTAAGCAGTGGGCATACAAGTAAGAGATTACATTACTGCCTTTGGGAACATAAATCAAGCCCATTTAATAACACTGAAACTTCACTGTTCATGTCACACAGCTGAAGAGTTTTGTATGTGGTTATGTAGGCAGAGAGGACTGGTCAAGAAAGCAGTGGTGACACTTCTGCAATAATATTCATTACTCATTTGAAATATTAGCAACTTTAAAGAACACTTAACACTCCACAGAGATTCTGCACCACACGAGCACAAGTGGTATCTACCAGAGGCCACTAATGCACACTAAACAACACACACAGCTCCTCCTGCAACGAGCTGCTGTGGGAAGGAAAATGGCACATTATTGTGGGGCCCTTTGGTCCCACACATGTGTGCTGCATGTTTCACCCTCCCAACTCCAAAATTTGTACGGGATTTATAGGTGACAGAGTTCTAACACAAACAGCACATTGCATTCACCATGAAGGAACTCAAAAGAGAATGGATGACAGAAGTAGAAGTGACTACCTGTCCTGAGAAACTCAGCTTCGGCAATCTGATAAAGTAGTATTACTTCAGTATTATTTTAATATTACTATATAATGTGAAAATAAAAGATAATCACACAAGACTTTTTTTTAATAGCTGTCCCCAAAGCCACATTAGAAGAAGAAAACCACGTTACCTACAGAAACACCTCTATGTGAAGTGGAAAAGAGGGGAAGTTCACAGTAGCAAATATAACAAAAGCTAGAAATGACAGAAGATAGCAGAATGAACACAGAAATAGTTGTATTGGTAGACTGCATAGATATTTAAAGCTCCTTTATTATCCTTACTGTAAAAACCTTCACAACACTGCTATCACTCACTTTAATGCAGTAACAAAGGCAGAAGATGAATGCTGACAAATAATCTTGAGTGATATGATTATTAGCCTTCAAATTAGAAATTAAAAGGACTTAGGAGCCCAAACCAACTTTTGTTCAAGAATTTTAAAATATAATTTGGGATGCTCTAGCATGCTCAGCACAAAGAAACACCCTGACAATGCCCAGGCACTCCCTCCTCCATGCTCCTGAAGGGAGCCTTTCACCCCATCCCTGGAAAATACCCTGAGGTGGTAGGGAATAACCTCCAGGTCCTGGCCATGCCCCTCCTGCCTACTGCATAAATTAACCTGTCCTGGCCAGAACCAGGATAAGTCAATTAGAACAGAACAAGTGAGATTCCATCTGAGCATACCAAGTTGATAATTATTATTACATAGTAAAAAGAAAGATACTATACAACCAAATTCTTAGCATCACTTTCTTTTTATGAGGACACCATCCTGTGTGATGGTGACTACGCTGAGGACCTATGCTTCAACACAGCACTGAATTTGCTTTCACAAGGTATTCTGATCAAGATACAGAATAATATAAGCTCAGTCTGATGTTACATTGATTTTAAGCCCTGAAAAGACAGAGTCAAGAAATATTACAAAGCTGGATGTGTTCACCAAGCTACTGCTAAGCTATTTACCATTATTATTGGTGACCTGTGAACAGATCAGGAATCACGACTGATCTCCCACCCAGACAAATTTTTAAAAAGCCTGAGGAAATATAAAATAAGACCAAAATCTGTGCTAATAAACCTATCTGGACTGTTTGCTGAAATGAGCACAACCTAAAGATCTTAATTTGCAATTCACATTGGTCTGTACAGAGACAAAGTTTAATTTCCCTATCTCATAAATATGAACTAATATTTTAAGCATGAAGTTTGAGGAATTCTGAAATGGACCAGAACACTCAGTTGAACGTTCTCAATGAATTGTAGGATATAGATAAAGTGCTGTTAGGTAGGCAGCTAGAAGTATATATTATCTGACGATACATCAGAGAGATTACCCTGCTAGAGGTAGCAAGAATAATGAGCTAACTGGGCACCTAACAGGTCTGTGGTAGACTCTACATCCATTTCATCTAAAGGTGAAATTTTCTTTGTGGATGTATCAAATTCCAACAGGGATTCATTCATACAAGTCCTATGGATGCTCTTTTTCAGAAAAGATCAGATGATTACAAATGGTTCTTTCCTGGATTAAAATCTATTACTCATTCTTTTGCATGTCTTCTGCATAGTATTAGCAATTGGATAATCAACCTAATTACATATTTTAAGAGCAGCAGCAATTAAAATCCGTTTAATCAAATAATACCTTAAAATGTCTATAGAATGCTAATGCATGATCCACATAGCAAAACTACCTATTCATTAAAGCCATCTCCAACATGTGCTCCTGAGGATACAGCCAAATTTGCAGCCCATGGAGGACCTCTCAGAGGAGCCATGAAAGCCCAAGGGGGACTGTGACCCCACCATGGGAAGCCCAGGCAGGAGCAGGCTCCTGGCAGGACCTGTGACCCTGTGGGGGACCAACACTGGAGCAGACTGTTCCTGAAGGACTGACCCCCTGGAAAGGACCCACACCAGAGCAATTTGTGAAGAACTGCAGCCTGAGAGGAGGACTCATGTTGAATAAGTTTGTGGAGAGCTGTCTCCTGTGGGAGAGACCCCACTCTGGAGCAGGGAGAGAGTGTGAAGAGCAAAGAGTAACTGAGAAGTTAAACATGTGAAGAACTGACTGCAACCCCCATTCCTTGTCACCCTGTGCCACTCAGGCAGAAAAATCAGGAGTGAAGTTCAGCCTGTGAAAAAGGGAAGGGTTGGTTGAAGGTGTTTTAAGATTTGGGTTTACTTCTCACTGATTTGATTTGCAATGATTTAATTTCCCTGAACTGAGTATGTTTTGCCCATGATCATAACTGGGGTGTGATCTCTCTCTGTCCTTACCTCAACTTGTGAGTCTTTTGTTACAGTTTCTCTGCCCTGTCCAGTTGAGGAGAGTGATAGAGTTGCTTGGTGGGCAGCTGTCATCCAGCTATGGTCATCTCAGCACAGGCCATCAGTGACACAGTAACAGAATAGAACCTTTTTCACTTAACTTTCCATTTAGAACTCTGTTTGATCAAGACAGCATGGAAGTGTGCTTTGGGAAGTGGCACTATGAATCAAAAGTTATTGGTTGATCACACTTTATCCATATGTGCTGGTTGTTACTACTTTCAGTTCCATCAGCTTTCAAAAAAGACAAAAAACTCAACTCTCAGAGCCTAAACATAATAATCAGTGAGAAGGCAATACTCCCAGGTGTGGGTGCAACAGTTTCTAAGAATTTAATTGCCCAAAAAAGGAAAAGCTAACCACTTATTTCTTTCTGTATCTGAATGACACTAGACTGACAGCATTCCTTATATGAAGCTCTCTAACACACAAAAACTAATGAAAAGTTGTGTAAAGGAAACAGTTACCCAGCTTCTCCTATATAAAACAGCGTGTTCACATCTTGGAATGGAACTGTAACACAGCAAGAACTTAGGAATGATTTCCTTCAAATGAATTCCTTCTAGACCTTAAAGCAAGCTGGTCAGCAGCACCTACAAGTTAAGCACAATTATATGTTGACCAGATACCAGATTACTTTGAGTGCTTAGATTATTTCAGGTAACTGAAAAATGAGTTTTGAAGCTTTTATCTTTAACTATTAAGGGACAAAGAGAACCTGAAGACTTTGGAAAAAATGTTTTTAAGAATATTATTCAAGGACTGTGGAAGTAAACATGCCTACAAGCTGATGTTGCATACAGGTGGTTCCATTAAATACAGAGAGTTCATTTAAATGGATAATAAACAGGTACAGATCTGTTATCATTTCTCCCAAAAAGAAAGCAGCATTGTTCCACTCAGCAGGGAGGTAGGTATCTGTCAAATTGCCAAGAAAGCCTCAATTAAGGGAGAGGATGAGAGGTGCAAGTCAAACCAAAACCACGTCCCGTTTGTCCTATGACTCACTGCAGATTATTTATTGAAATCTGTACTTCACATTACCCCTTTTAAAAAGGGCACATTAGGCATATTCACCCTGCACCTTTTATTTAACCTATTAAGTAAGAAATTAGAATAAAAACCAGCTCATTATACTCTTTGTCGTATTATTTTAAAGTTAATGAAGTATGGCTGTGCATCTGCTATTGAGAATAAAAAAAATACTAAAAAAACCCTCTTATTTCGATATTCAGCTACTATTACTATGCCAGGTAAGAAGTTCTGTAACCCAAAACCCTGGCTGTGAGATGCCAAGCACAAGAAACTCTGCTAGGCCTTTCAGAGCCCAGTCAACATACACATTTTGTTGCTACAATTACCAGCTAGCAATAGATTTACCTGGTAAATGGGAGAGATTAATGTACAATCATACATGAAAGTCAGATTTATGAGCCCTGTTTGTGCTACTCATGCACAAAGACACAATAAAATAAGACTGAAAGAATATCTATCACACTTCTGCAACAAGGACTTCAGGATGAACAGTACAGTAAAACCAAGGTCAGCCAGTTTTATTAGTTGCAAACTACTTACTACTTTATATCAAAAGCTAAGAGCTTGCAAGTACAGCAGGATTCCATGATAACATTAATCACAACAGGCATAAGAAGCTACTTAGAACATACTTGTGAACTCCTCTGAGTTGGCAGTGTCACTTAAAGTCTGAGTGGTGCCCATTTTCAGGGCATATACTATGTTACATTTACAAGTTTATGTCAAAAGATGACAAAATCCAGCCTTTCTGGTTTCAGTAAAACTCTGTCAAAGAAATATTTAATAATACCATAAGACTTCTCATTCTCACCATTTCTGCTGTTTATACTGTAGTCTGGTTTGTCATTCACTGCTCTAGGGTATGTGATAAAAGGCAAAGAAGGTTGTTTAAAATTTTTGGTCTACAGATGCCTTGGAATTAGTTCTTAGAGTCCTACACAAGCAAAAAAGATTAACAATATGCACTGGCTCAAAGCCAAACAGTTTGAGATACAGGTTTCCAATACTATCAAAATATTTACAATACCTTGTGTAAGCCAGAACAGTTTTAAAATATTTGCATAATCTAAAAATTTGAACAAAACCACATTACTTAAAGCCTGAAAGACATTTTCTTTTTGCCTTGGAGCTCATTACTGTGCAGCGTTAAAATAGCCATGTTAGTTCTACCCCTATTTACTAATTAGGGCTGGGAACCTCCTCAAATATTGACACATCCTGTCCACCAAGACCCACAAGATTCCAAGCAAGTGCACCAGTGGCTCAAGCAGAATCCCTCACACTCCAAGGAGCGCTCATCAAGGCAGATCCTAGACCAAAACCATTAGAAAAATTTGGATTATTCCCCTCCCCTAAGCAAGGCACCTTAAAGGATAACACATAAAGGAACAACATTCAAGTCTTGTGACAAACTGGACTATGGAGACTGTGAACCAACCCCAGAGTACAGCAGCTGTTTTACTGTCCACTTCAGGTTATTCTTCTCAACCCCAGTGAGCCAACCAGCCACGTAACGTTCATATTAAATACAGCATTCTATTCAATCACAGAATACTTAGCTCGGTTTTATCTCAGCACAGTTACATCACTCTTTTAGTTCCTACTTCTTCCTTTTAATCTCCTGGGGATAGCTCATTGTTACATTAAGTCAAAAATCAGTAACTGGGTTTAGTTGAAAGGGACAGTGTCACCTCTTGAAGTTCTGGGGAACATGACGGAGTTAGAATTAAATCCCATGTTACAGAAGTTGTTAGTCTCACAGACTAGTCTAAAATTCAAGCATTAGACACTTCATTCCAGGTCTCAGGCAACAAGAAAGTCATTAAATCATACTATTTTTTTTTTAAAAACAGAGATTCAAAGAACCAAAAAGGCACGCATGTATTAGTTTATATGGATGTTTAAAAAAAAAATTTAAAAATAACCAAACCAAAAACCACCTTCAATCTCCATCTACTCTTCTCCTAGCTTAATGCTTGAGAAGATGTAGTTTTTCCAGGAGCTGCTACACTAAGAAAACCGGGCACCAGCCCAGAAACAGAAAGCTACCTTTTGGCTACTTTGTATTACAACACACATTTGTACAAGCACAGGCAACTTTTCACTGGCAGCACCGCTAAGCATTTCATCCAATTCCTGCAATAAGCACGGAATTTTCTTGGCCTGCATTTATAGGTTACCCATTCAACCCACAGTCACCTTCAGGCTCATTTTAACCACAATCAGGGAAGCACAGAATTGACATATGGACATCTTTAAGCACGTAGCTCACTCAGCTCTAGAGCAGGAAAAGGTGCCCATATGCGCCACAGACAGAACAAAACTTCTCATTCCTGACACTAAATCATCCAAACATGTCACCTGGAAAAAAGAACAGGTTCACTGATTTCAGACCAACATTCAAGTGGCTTGTCACAAGAAAAGAAAGCAGACATCTACCCACTCGAAAGATATGTCATCTAGGTATTTTTTGAAAGCACTGTTCAAAAACATTCATAGACCACAATGATCTAGACGAAAATCAAAAAGCCATTTTATTATGATGGTATTTCAAAGGCATAAAAAAGCAAAAACTGATCCAGATTTGTAAACTACTTCCCAAAGGGAGTTTGGAGCACTTTAGCACAGACCAGGCACGGCAAGGTGGCACCTGCACACCTCTTGTGCTCACCACACTGAAGCTGTGGTGTACAGAGATCAGGGATCTCTAAAATGATTGTGCACTGTGCTCAACAGACATGCTCCTTATGCTAATACATGCTCCTGTTCAAGCTGATTCAGTCATAATTGGCAGAATGTAACTACTATCTTTGAAGGCAAATTGCAAGTTTGACAAAATATAATTTCAGGTATAAAACAGCCAGCACATGAGCGTTCAGTGTTAATAACCTTAATAGTAAAGAATGCAATTAACAAGTTTTGACCATCTGAAACACAGCTGGCAAACTCTTTTAGTTACTGCTCACTTTTAAGCAGAAATAAAAGTCATAATGTCATGTGTGGCCACCCTGCCCAAGAAAGCAATGAAGTGGTGCTTTTCCACTGGTGTCATCACAGACATGTGAGAATGATCCTTTTGTTGCACTAAAACCAGAATGAAAACTCAGTTGCTTACATAATGCAGCCTTCACTATGCCTCTTATAATAAGGCACTACTACTGCTTTAACTTTTAAAAGCAGGGGAAAGGTTTTTGGCTTTAAAGAAGAGCTGAACAGATGCTGGCATTAAATCCAAATTAGCAGAAGGGAATCCCTCACCCACTCCCCAATAGCAAGAGAACAGTCTCGTGGCAGCCTTTTAAGCAGGAGGTCATGGAGCACAACAGAAACAAAAGTGCTTAGCACATTCATGGCTCTGTGTCAAATGACCAAAGTTACACAAACAGGTACAGGATACGTGAGCAGTGGTGTAGTAGTTTTAAATAATCCTAGCTAATCTACGATTTTAACCAAGTAATCCAAGCGTTTGAAACTGCAAGACTGCATTTAGTTTTCAAACTGTTCAGTTTACAAAGGACAGCATGTGGCACTTGCATCTTTCTCGCTTCCTTTAGTGCTCAGGCAAAAGGATGACGGCTCGGAAGACTGAATCTATCAGCTTCTGAGTCACTCCAAGCAGAGACAGCTGAGACAGATACAGCGGGCCAGGCAGACACTGTACACATCCTGTTCTTCCCTAACCAGGTAGCCTCAGTACACATAAAGAGATGTCTGTCTCTCACACAGACGTTCGCTCTGGGACATGAGGAGATCCTTTCCACAGGCCAAAAAAGGGAAAGTCAGGAGAGAAGAGGGCAACGGCAAGACCAAGAAGCTTGACTGAGCTGGGTCATTACCAGTACTCAGGTGGCCCTGAACTGTTTAAAACCTTACTCTCCCCCGTAGAAACACCTCCTCCCACCAAATCAGCATCGTTACCTGCCATCATCCGGGGCGCCCGGATTTCAAAGCCGGGAAGAAAAATCCAGCTGCTCAAGTTTAGGATTCCATCCTCGCCGTCTTTTCCTCCCCAAACCAAAGCCACCACCACCACCGAGTGGGTCACTAAACTTCCCCGAGCAGGGAGCTCTCCCCTCCTACAGGAACCGAGCCAGTGTCGTCATCCCTCTCAAGCCCCAGCCCTGCCCTTCCCCGCCTGGCGCCGTGCAAGGAGAGCTTCACCTTCCGTGCGCGCGCCGCAGCGGCAGCCCCGGAGCGGCGTGGGGTAGGCGGCCCGCACCCAGCGGCGTCTGCGGGGGTCGTCCCCCGGCCCGGCCCGCTCGGCCCGACCCCA
>VZSE01011070.1:650973-675490 GCA_013398275.1 Promerops cafer | reverse complement strand
TGTTGTTTCCCGAAGCGAAATGTGAGCGAGCTGACAGATCCCGGGAAGCGTCGGGGACTTTTCCGCGCCCGGCAGCGGTGCAGGCGCTGACCGCGCTCCGCACAGCGCGGTGCGCTCCGGCGGCACTGCGGCACCGGGAGCGCCCGCTCGGGGCCGGGCTGGGCTGGGCTCGCAGCTGCCCCGGGCACGGGCTCAAGGACAGGGGCTACCTCCGACATGGCACTGCTGGTTTGGTTACACCAGCTCCGCGGAGCTACGCGGTTCTCGCCCAATATCAGAACTGTTACTTTCGCCTTCGCCTATCTTTCGGATTTATTTGTTTTAGACAGAGAACTGTTTCAAGTTCCAAGCAGCAGCCACCACGGTGACCTTCTTTCGTCCCTTCAGCTTTTGCTTTCTCCGCCGCTAGTTTCTGCATTTCCCTCCCATCTGCCCTTCTCATCACTGCTGTGCCTCCAGCGCTGTCCCCGGGGACAGCCTGGTTTGAGGACAGCAAGAGCTCTGGATCACTGGGTAGGGCTGCAAAACAGCCCTAAGAGTACTTTCCTCTTGGCCGTGTTTCTTATGCAAGTATATAATCAGATTGACGCCAAGTCTTCCTGTACTCTTCCACTCAGTCTGTGACTCATTAACTTAAGTTTTAAGTTCACTTAGATTAGTTCAGTAGGATTTTAGGACCATAGCACTGGGATAAAATTTGTCTTCTGAATGTCCTTGACAAATGGATTTGAATTAATTGCTATTAACATTACTGTGAAATTTGATCAGATTGGTAAGCTTCCTAAGATTGAACATGATTTCTCCCTTCCCTAGACTCCCTTTCTTCACTCTCCTGTGTTGAAAGTTAACAGTTCACATTTGAGAGGAGAAATCCTGTAATTTATTGTTTCTTACACCTCTGACCAGAGCTACTGTTTAGTTTTCTACAGTCTCTCTCACTGATGTGAGATCAAGCTTTCTTTACAGCACACCACAAGGGACATACACAATCATAAATACAGCTCTTTCTGTAAGGAATTAAGCTTCCGTTTTGCCTAGAGCATTGTCAAAGCTGGGAATTCTCCATGCCAGAACACTTAGACTTTCTTCAATCTAACATCAAAACAGTCATTCATCTCTTTGTTTGCTCAAATAATGCTCAAACTTGTTCAAAGATGGAAGAAACAGAGCAGGAATTCAGCGTAAATCACAGCAGTCCCCGGTAGAACAGAGCTCATACTGCGATGAAAGGGGATTCCAGTTCGGCAGAGGACAGAACCTGCAGCCTGGGGTGGACTGACACAGAAAATCCCCAACTGTTCCACACAGAGTTCATTGAATGCCACCACCTTGTGCCCCAAAATCACCCCACTGTGCACAAACCCAGTGCTGATTGCATCTATGCCACTCCCTGTGAAAACCAGGGCCCATGTTCTTATCTTAGGCCAGTTTGGGAACAATTATTGTAAAAGGAGTAAGAAATGTATCTTCAAGTCCTGAGTCTGGTGGCACAAACTATCAGACAGTCTTTTTAACAATGAAGAAAATATTCTTCAAATCAGCTATTCCCATGCATTGACTTTGGTAGGCTGATGTACTGCTTATACATTATATATATATATTTATATATATAACATATAATTATATATATTACATTATAATATGTACATGAAAATGGTATACAATTGATTACTCTATTTACATATATTTTACTGTATTTCCATATATACACTTACTATACTTTTTATATATATAATATATATAGACACACACACACACATATAGGTACAATAAATTTAGCCCTTCTGTCATAGTGGAAAGGCAGTGTGTTATTTTGGGAGGCATCTTCATATGGAATTTCAACTGGTTCTGGCTTCCAAGGGAATGGAGATTGATCAGAAATTAGGAATTTACACAACATTTTTGTACAAACAACTGGACTCAGATTTTAGTACAACCTGAGAAATAACAATTGTGTTTTTCAATGTTTCACTTAAACATCTTTATAATTCAACTAGCATCTTTATAACTGCTATGAAACATATTTATAAAAGCTATGAAATCATAATTTTGAAGATAAAAAAAGCAAGACTATTAGCTGGAAAAAATAAAGCTTACCAAAAGGCAATTTTTATGAACATCTTAATTTAATATTTAGAAGTTTCTCAAGGTGCCACTTTAGGGAATAGTATTTTTGAGCTGCTGAATATTCTGTTCTCCTTGCAAGATGTTTTCTGTCCTTTTGACACTTAAATGAAAAATGCCTGGACGCCTTTGGAAGCCAGTAAGACAATAACTGTTATCAAGAGTTTTGAAAATACATTTTTAACTGCCAAGTTTTTACCCATTCCAAGAGTAGCATTTGAAACAATTTGGAAGCAACATTATTAGAGTCACCTTAGTGTACTTTTGGAATCAACACTATTGCTCTTCCTGTGAAGAAAGCAGAATTTGTCTGCACTGGGGTTAATACACATGCAGGTACAGTAATTTGACTGCATTACTTATAGTAACGCAGTTTAATGTCTGTATAAATATATACAGGGCTTGAGGCTACATGCACAGAATAAATACATATATGCACTTGAAAAACTGCTTGGGGAATTACACCTCAGAGGTTAATAAAGTACAATTTCTTTCAATTTATCAAAGGTAAATTGGCTTTATGTATATTCAAAGATTAAGTTTTTCTCGTAGTGAAGTAAAAGAGATTAGTGGCCTAATTATATCTATCACCAGTGATGCAAGATCCCAGCAAGATGACACTATTATGATGCCATAAATAATTCACTTATGTAGAGAATCACACTTTACCATATTAATAATTTTGATTTTAGTACTTTGATATTTTTTTCCTAAGTATTAAAAAGCAGTTGTTCTCTGTACATTTTCATTTGTATTAAAAATGTGACATCCAGTAAAAGATTACCTTAATCTTTTTCCTTAGAAGCACAGCTGACAGTCTACCCAGCCCCACTGGTGAGCATTTGATTCAGACTGTTAGGAACAGGACAGGAAGTTTGTGGGGGAAAAAAAATCCTCTCATTTTAGATAAGTATCCCACGGTTATTTTTACTTTTAACACAGTCTATTTTTAAATATGCTTCTTTTTTCTTCTGCTGTCCTCAGAAATTCCATGTGTCCTTTTAGGCACTAGTACTTTCCCTGTCAAGAAATTCTGTCTCTTGCCTTCACTCAGAACAAATTTTGTGTTTCTTGACTGCTGCCACAACATTTCAGAATTCTCTTCACACTCCTCTCTTGCTAAGAAACTCAATGTGTTATAATCTTTATTTACACTTTAAATGTAAATCTAAATCCTGAACCATATTTTGATTGCAAATGTAATGCCGTTAGTGACTATATATGCCAACCAATGACAGTGTATTTCAGATTATTAACATTAATTCCACTCCAATCAATCAATTTCACTGTTTCACTGCCCATCTTTCACTGGGAAAGAACCTTTCAAATAAAAACCATGTTCTTGTCTGAAGTATTTTTTGTTGTCTCCTTGTTTTTCATGGGTGTTTTTAATTACTATTTCATACTGTCCAAACTTTGCTATTTTACAATTGTCTATGACTACCTCAGATGTTGAATGATTTGCTGTTAATAGGTACAAAATTGCAGAATAATTAAGGCATAGAAGACTTTCTGTCAATAGCAAAAGTATCTATGTGATCATCATTACTAGGAAAGTTCAAGTATGGAGAGCTTGCCTAGGCTTTGATGACAACTTAAAAAAGGTGGAAAAACAGAGTCTAGCCCACACAACTTCCTAGCATTCAGTATAAAACAACCAATTTTTCCAAGATACTCATTTACATTCCTATTTCATCTTAATAATCGAATTTTTAACAAAAATGTGGCTAAAGTCAGCTTTTCCCAGCTATCCACATTTGCTTTCTGCAGCGAAGACAGGAATAAAGTTTCTGTTTGTTTTGTTGGTTTTTTTTTTTTGTTTTGTTTTGTTTGTTTTTTTTTTTAAGAAGCCATGCAGGTCAGCATAAATGGATGCCTCTGCACCACGGGGCACAGTCCTTCCCAGTGACCCAAAGGCTGGAGTGAGCTCTTGTCATAAAGCAGGCACAGAATGTCAGCTCCTTTCTGTAATTTCCATCCAAGTCAACTGAACAGCAACTGCTTGAGCAACAGCACCGGTTTATAGTGACACAGTAAAGCCTGTCCTTTACCACAGATAAATGAGCTCTGCCTGACATGTTCTGCTGAAGAAATGCAGGGCTATACATCTTCTGTGAAATGTCTATTGTTTTGCTGAGTTTATAGCAGGAAGTGAATCAGGAGACAGGGACATTTTAGGCAGAAGTCCTATTGTAAAGCCAACAGTAATGAAGTAGCTTTAGGAATAATACTGTTTCTTTTATACTCATTAAGTTCCTCAAGCCATGTACAGAAGCTGTTCTCTGGGAATCTTATTAATTCCTTCCATGTCAAAGAATTAATAGGGAGAAAGGTTAGTGCCCAGGAAGCAAGCCCCACTATTCAACTCTAACAATAAACTCCTTCTACACTGATGCCATTATAACAATTCCTGTAGCTGTTCAGAGCTTGTCCATTTAATTCTTCATACAATACTGTCCTTATGCCAGGGAGAACTGGAGCATATGAAGAACAGTATTTTAGGCTGAGACACACATTTATATCAGCTCTGCCTGGCAAGTTATTACACTAGCCAAAGTCAGAACTTTTGAGAACTGTTATTTCCGATTTATTTTGCTCCCCTGAAAGCCAAAACAGTTTCTTTGTGAGATACATTGGGAGGATGACTGGCCCAAGGCCACAGTTAGTTACTAAGAGCTTGTCTGCTCGCAGCCACTCAGATTTAAGTCCTCTCAGTCGGAGTTGAAACAGGCTTTAACCTTTTGGAGAATCAGACTCCAGCACAAAGAGCTACCTTACCTCTGAATGAGAGCATCCACATGAGGTTTGTCATCTCTCATTATGCATGTCAGCATCACTCCTCTAGTCAAAGCCCCTTAACTCCTGCAGCAGACACCTGCCTCAAGTGGGGAACACCTCTCCCTCATCACCTCAGTTCTAGCTCTTAGCAAAGCATGCTCCAGGCTCTCACCAGCCTGGGCACCACTTGCTACCATTAGCTCTGTCCTGTTACAGCAAGAGATTTAGTTAAAGATGCAGAAGTGAAAAGGTGAAGATTTTATCTCTGAGTAAGCAATTACAGTTTTCCTTTCCAGTTTCTCTTCCTCCTAGCTCGAGTTTCACCTTTACCTTTCAAGACCAGGCACAAACCAGCATCTCACAGCATAATATCCACATATCATCCTTTTCCTTCTCCCACAGAACTATTAGCTATGACTGCTTTTGTTTCCTTGGCACCCTCCAAGTCTTCAGAAAAGCTGCTTTATGCACATCCATTCCAGCTAACACAGACTCTTTCCTTACTCAAACTCCTTCAGAGAATTTTTCAACAAGTCTTAAAAACAGACCTTACGTAGCAAAAGAGCTTCCTAATTTTGAGTTTCTCAAGAACATTTCACTGATGTACACGAGGTCTCAAGTTCTGCATAGAAAAGGAAGAATTGCTGCTCACTTAGAGATTTTTTCCCTGGGGTTTAGGTTGTGGTTTTAAGCCCAGCTGGAGATGAAACACCACTCGGACGCTCGCTTAGCTCCCCCTCTTCCCCTTCACACACTGGTGGAGTGGGGAGGAGAACTGAAGTAGAACTTGTATGTTGAGATAAGAATAGTTTAATAATTGGAAGTAAAACAAAATGCAGTAATAATGGTTAGTAGTAGTAGTTGCAGCAATAATAATAATATGGAAAAAATCACGAGTGATGCACAATACAACTGCTCACCACCTGCAGACCCCCCTTCCCAAAACCAAATCAGCCCTGTTGAGTAATTCCCCCAGTTCAGACTGGCCATCATGGTGTGGAATATCCCAGCCAGTTCAGGTCACCTGTCCCAGCTGTGTCCTTCTCTCTACTTTTGTGCACCTCCTCACTGGCAGAGCATGAGACAAGACAAAAAAATCGTCCTGGACTTAAGATAAACACAACGTAGTAAAAACCCAAAACATCAGTGAGTTATCAACACCATTCTTATTCCAAATCCAAAACACAGCACTGCAACAGCTACTGGGAAGAAATTAACTCTATTCCAGTTGAAACTAGGACAGTTTAGTACTAGTTCCAATCTTAGTATACCAAGAATTCCATGTTATTTCAGTTTTATTCCTCAAAACTCTCTTTACATACATAGGTTTTGCATATGTTAGAAGTGGAAATATCATTAGGCCTTCAAACTTCAACCTCTGCAAAAAGCCTGTCAAGAAAAGGAAATGAGGAGAAAGCAGTCTGATGTATATAATCACTAGACTATTGTTTTTAAAAAGAAAATGGAATGAGATCAGGAAGAGAGGGTCACTGCATTTGCAGTGTCTTTGAATTCTTGCTCTTTAAAGAGAACATTGCATGACTAAATTCATGTTTGGGTCAGCAAGATAAATTACCAGTAATACATTGGTTGGAGATATAACTAAAATGTGGTATCAACATTTGCAATCTTAATTCTAGTTCTGAGATCATTTACTACTTAGTCAGAGATTCCTATCAGGTTTTTATTTTCCTTTTTTTCCCCTAGTTAGTAATATTTCAATGCTTTTATTTTGAGGTAGTACTGCTAATTTACTAGATATTTTACAAAGATGTTTCATCCTCAAGGGTTTGAAATGTGCTTTCCCAATACTACACTGGGTCAGAGAGAAGGATTTGCATGTTTAGAACGGACAGGTCTGCTACAAAAACATTTTTCATATAAAATACTTGTTTACAAATACTTTAGTTTACTTAATGTATCTGCTATATACTGGGACAGAAATCTTTGAAAGCAACAGCAAGATTTCCAGTCGAGACTTTTGAAATAATGAATGAAAAGAGGATGCAATCTTAAATGAACTGACCCTTTCCAAGCCAGCAGAAACCCCCTAAACAATTAAATAAGAATATTCAGTATTAGTAATATTACAGATAGTGCAATTACTATTTTGTGGTGTTCATTTCTATGCTCTGGAGGCCCTGATTCAACTCACTGCCTACCTGTAATAACACCACTGCCAACAGAGTACCAGAGTACCACCAACAAACTAAACCAAGATTATTTAGATGCTATTATCAGTATTGGGTCATTGTGAAATTACACCTAAAAGTATTCCCTGAATTCAGTCTCCATAGCCTTCCACAGCAATGAATCCTAAAAACCCAGACCTGGTTTTGCTGTCATGTTAAGCCTTCTCAGAAAGGAGTGCTACTGTTGCAATACAACAGTACCACAACAACACATCCTCTGTTCCAGCCACTACAGAAATTAATCACAAGCAGTGAGAGAAAGATTCATTTTCCTTCTATCACAGTACCTTTGTTATGTTACCTGTCTGTCAAAAATATAATCATACTACAAAGTACTATTTGCTATAGGCCCACAGTCCCTAGGGCTGTTACTACTTCCCACTTTATCCCCAACAGGCAGTTAGGGGTAAAACCAGAAACATCTGCCCACTAAATATCACGTAATTAAGACAACACTACTGATGATTAACACATCTGACTACACCTCTACTTAAGAGCAGCTTGCCTGTCAAGGCTCAAATATACAAGCAAGACTCACAGTTAGGAACCGAGAAAAACCAAATCAACCCTCCACCACCACCACCAATAAACCCCACACCAAAAAAACCAAACAGAAGACCCCAACCCCAAAATATGAGACCTGGAATTTAGGTAAGCTTTACCATTCTGCAGTGATCATCTTGCCTTTCCCTTATTTATTTCAAAAGTCAACTAGGATATGCTTTTGTAGAGGCCAGTGAGAAGATTCAAGGCTGACGAAGAGAGAATCAGATTTTATTTTAGTGGAATACACAAGATTAATGAAGATTATGCTTGGAGTGACTCGGCCTACAGATTTCATTCTTTACTGCCAAGATAAACCCCAGATTCTGTGTAGGGGTATTGGTCAGCCCAGCCCACACCTGCCCTCCCTCTCCAACACAAGCTGCTCTTGCCAGACTGTGTTCAACTGTCCCAGAGACCACGGTCTGGTGCCCTCTTCTAGGAGGACCTTCCAAAGCAGAAGTGGTGCACTTGCAGGTGGTCTGGTTTAGGTGTTCAAGAAACTAAAAGCTTTGGGAGAGTTAAATTTTACCCCCCCGCCACAAAAAAAAAAAAGAGGAAGGAGGGGGGAGGGAGAAGGAGAATAAAAACAAAACAACCAATGCATGTTACCATTTATAAATAACCACCCAATATCTAGTGGAAAGGCAAGTGGAAGCAACAGCCAATCACAGACCCCACTAGTTTATTTATATGCTTTGCTGTTAGAAGACTGAAATACCCATTTTTTTTCTCTTTTGCTCCTTAGTTTTGGTAGCTAAGTTTTCCATCTTACTTTCAGTAGCTAATCATCACAACTGTTCTTAACATAGCTACCAGAAATAGCTTGCCATGTGCAACAATATTTTTGTTAAATAAAATACACAAAAATATACAGATATTTGACTTATATACATGCATAAATACACTGAGAGATTCTGGTGCAAATAAAGATTTATCATCAGCTTCAAGCAATGAGATTTGTCACAGTATCTGGTTGTTCTGTCTGTTTTCCACAGACATGCACTATCTCAAAATAAAAATTAATGTCTAGTGAAACAGTCCATCAATATACCATTGAAATACTCCCTCAGTCCATAAAACTCCCTACCTTTAAAGAGTTAGCAGCTCAGAACACTTAAAGGAAATAAAAACCCCCAACCCTCAGCATATAAAGTCTTGCTTTTTAATTCATTAATACTTGTTATAAATCAAGAGATACATTAACTGGCAACAGCCTCAAGTACATGTACTGCTAATTTTTTCTAGTTGCTTTTACTAGAAGAAGAAGATTTCTTCTTTTACTACAAGAATCTGAACCATCACTGTGAAAATATTAATACCACCATATCCTTTTATAGAATCCACAGCTCATTTATTATAGGCAGGAAGGGATAGGCTACTAGAGGAAATAAATACTATCCAGAACAAGAAGGAGTTTCTTTCAGAATGTGCATTTTGAGTTGCCATCTTTATAAATAAAGTTCTTGATCACTACTGAGAATTAGTTTATACAAATTATATAAATATAACTGTATATACATACACACTCTGTATCTATTGTTGTAATAATTATCAGGTCAGTATATGTCTACTGCAGTTCCTGGGTTTTGAGTGTTTGTTTCACTTTTCAAAGGCTGTTTTGTCTTTGTTAGTATTTCCTACAGGCAATGTAGCAAAACATAGGAATCTGTTCCAAAACTTCAAGTTATTCTTGATGTCTTCCTACCAAGAGTGCAGCTGTTGTTTCTGTCATCACTTCCAGGTGGTCAGGACAGGCTTTCCTGAATCTCTTGCACGGCTTCCTTTGACCCCCGTGGGCTGCCCAGGACGACCCCGCAGGTCGCGATCAGTCCCATCGCTCTGCGCCATCTCTTCATCGTATCTGGAGGTAGGAACACCCCTTCAGTGCCTTGTCCTGCTACACAAACAGCAGTGGGTCCTGTACATTCTACCTCTACATTCTATTCTGCTTACTGTCTAGAACTGGAGTTTGATACAAGCTGTTCTACACACAGCTCCATGCAGGCACAGCATGACACGCAGCTATGATTCTATGAATCTATAATTTTACAATACAGGTCATTCTGAAGTACCTTCAGCCCCTGTTTGAAAGAAACAAGTCGTCTGGTAGCTTTAGTTAAACTCCTGAGTATGTGACATTTTGTGCTTGTGAAATTCCCCATGTACTTCTGCAGCTCTGTGGTTAAGCAGAACATCAGCCTGCTGCCAGTTTAAATAACTCCTGAGCTATTGCTTCAAAGGAAGGATTGTTAGCTGCAGTGTTAAAACTCCACTGTTGCATCACACAGAGAGAAGGGAAAGAATGAGGTGAGCTAAACAGCCACGTGATCAAACAAAATGCATTTCATGACACGTATTTGGTAACACTTAACCACAGTGATGAGTGGTTCTGTAAATATCTAAATCCATTATAGCCTCAGATAACCTCAGCATAAACTGACATTTCAGCAGCTACGCAAATTCCAAGCAGAATTTTGTTATAGATAAGTAATTGTAATGAACAAAAGATAATACTAAAAAATTAAAAAAATTTGTAGAAAAATTAAAAAAATACTTAGTTATACTGTTTTATAGGTATTCATAGCTACCATGTGTATAACTTTCATTAAATCTTAAATCCTTATTCAGACTACTTATATTTAACTGCTTTTACTAGTATAGAGAAAAAGTATTTAAGATGAGTATAAACTAGTGGATCAGCTATGTACATGAAGTGCATTCCTGACATACTGAGCAATTGCACCACTAGTGCTAGAGAATCTATCCAAACATTTTCTCAAAAAAGATGAGAAACTGTGTCAGCAATATGGTATTCAAATCAGTGTTCTTCTGCCTAAAACAAATCAATCCTAGATAAATCTTGCAGACACTCCAATATAAAAATCTCAGTTTCCTTCATTTCTCTCCTTATAATACAGATCGAGGAATTTAAAAAATATCTGACAATTTTATTATTTCTTATTACATTCATTATTCACAGGACTCAAGAGGCATTATTTCTATGAACTGAGAGAAAATTTGCATCAAATAACTTTTAAACCAGAACCAACTACTTTAACTGTTTAAGTACCATGTATATATTAGCCTCCACACAATTAAAGCTCTGCACATGTAGAAGACAAACATTCTCTTTGCTTCTGTCTCTCAGTTCTAGCTGCTGTAATCCCTCAAGGTGCAAGCAGGGGTTTGCCAGACAACATCCTCTCTGGACATGAGGCAAGGGAACTCTGCTTTAATGCACTCCCACCTCCAAGGCAGCTCCAAAGAAATGAAGTGGTACTTTGTGCCCATTTTTCGTATCAGAATGAAGTTTACCTTATCTTTTTGGTCTACATTACACATCAAAAAAAGTGAGGTGACAGAAAAACATTGGCCTTTATACGAAACACTGATAAAACTTACAAGACTTCGTAATTGCCCAGAACCTCTTTTGGTGGAGACTTATTCCATTTGCAGTCAGGAATTTCCCCGTTAGGCACAGCAATGTTAAGTGTGTCATTAATAAGATTATACTTCAGGATGCGATCATTAGCGGTGCTGGAAGTAAGAGAAGGGGAAGCGTTAACCTACAAAAGGAAAAAACAACCAGTCAGTATCAGTTTTTGGAGTGTTCTCCAAACAGCTTGTGTGATGTCTGTGTGTACCATACGGGAAATTGAGCCTTGGTGGCTCAAAGCACATCTCTCAGTTCCTCAGGCACTGGAAGGAATTCCCCACTGGGCATTTTTCTTTTTACTTAGGCAGGAAAGTACCACTGTGTTGTGTGTCTGCAGTGTCAGCCTGAAGATTTCTGGGGAGATGAGAGTCACCAGGGTGAATCAGACAAGACAGAATTTTTGTTTCATTTTCTGTTTACATGGTTCCAACCCCATACATCTGAGTGCTTAAAATGTGCCCAGTTTACATGAACTGCAGTTACATGCAGAAATCCGTGGCTCTCTTCTGGGTAAACAACTCTTCTCTGAGTTCTGATCTGAGTTCTCCCCTGTTCCATTGTGAGCTGGAAAGTGCTCTCTATTCAAAGCACTACATGGTATCTTGTTTTAATTAAACCTGGTATTCATTTAACATATCTTTGTTTAACATTTATTTTGGAGAAGTAGTATCAGAAAGATAAACAGATTTTTTTTATGAAGTTCACTTCGAATTAGATTGAGAAGCAAGAGGGATGGATGAAATTTATATTGAATATACAGAGTTAAAATTAATACACCAAAGAGAAATTTATGTAAAAAATAAAAAAGCTTTCTAAATAGCCTAATTATCCTTTGTATGCCCCTTTTGTTTCCTCTCAACCTGCAATACTATGGCCACGACAGCATTTAAAAATTAAATTTGATGTTATGCTCCATCAAGTCAATGCATATTTTCCAGGTACAGTTCCATTATTTAACAGGGCTGCTAACATTCAGACTGCCTCCGAAGTGCAGGTGTATGGATGCACTGGATTTAGAAACTGAAACAGAAAGCCACAAACAAACAGAAACACCAAAAAAATAGGAAAGAAAAGCACATGCTAGCTTGGTCACCACATGACCTATCTCACTTTCCAATATTTTTCTTAATCCACTTACCTGAAAAACAAAAAATATTGTTTAAAAAGAGGAAAGACTACATTGAAATCTACTTAGTTTTATTCTGTGAAATGAGAAGGAAGTTTTTTTCTGTATTTTATAAAATTTTACCTCAATCAGCCAGGGTTTAAGCTTGTCATCAATGATAATGTCATATCCATAACACTCAAAGCAGTGTTTATCATTATTCATTACAGGCTGGGGAAAAAGAAAAGACAGTAATATGTATTAAAATCTACTCTTCAGTAAGTAACCCAGTTACACACTTTCTTTGCTAGAAATCACATGTGATGACATTATGAATCTTCTACAACGCTTTTCAGTATTGTAACTCAAATATAAGCTTGCTAACTAGTAGGCTCAGCATTGCCTCTTTTTCTGAGGCTATATGTAAATATTTCAGTACTAATGATTGCATTGATGCCAAGTATTAAGTTATGTTAATTTCCCATTATGTTTCCATAGTGAAAATAAGTGTTTTTATACTTTGCAAAAGTAATAACTGTATTTAAAGCCTGCATGCAGCAGGAGAAAACAGAAAGTTTGAAAATGTACAGCTTCATATAATTGTGAATTCTTTAAACTTTAGGGAAGCAATTCAAAGACATTTCTTTTATTCTGCTGCTGTAACTATGCAGAAATTTTAGGCCAAACAATGACAAAATACATTTTAAAATTATAATTACTCAAGGTAACTGTAACCCCAAAGCCAAGAGAGACTAAGAATCAAGTTGTGCTTAGATGCACATCCTCTAGAGAACCAGGAGCTTTCCAGCATCTGCAAAACATTAGCAGTATGCATGGTATAATACTTCCTTCTATGTGAATCTCATTAGATCTTTTAGAGAAAAGTTTGTGAAGGTTTCTGAGATGTTTTCCCCGTAACCAATAATGAAGCCTTTCATTTCTTCAGGGACTGAAAGGGGGAAGGAGGAACAGGAATCTAATTACATGTGCCATTGTCAGAAGGACAGAGGAACAACAGATTTCATGCTCCATCACTCTCACCACCTTTCCTCTTCTAAGGTTCTGCTAACATTTGATTATATCCCTTTTCTTCTCCCCAGTACCTTCAGATATGACTGCACAGCAGAGGCCAGGTTAAGCCATGCTTCCCCAGCTCCCACTGATCTAGCTGCACGACCTTGTCCCTGTTTCTCGTGCTGATTCTGGTGTTCATCTGCTCCGTCCGTGACTCAGCTTATTCCCCTGGCAGAACACCAAGCCATCAATAAAGCAAGGTAGTAATTGTCAGTGCACAAGTGAGCTGATTCAGCTCTAAATGGTGCCAGGACCAACCCAAAAGAGATGACAAGACAATGTACTTGGGACCAGGAGAGTGCTTGCCAACAGTGAGCTCCTCAGTTACCCCTGCTGACTCCCAGAGTGACACCTGCCCTGCATTGTGATCACAGAATATTACCCCAACACTAGAAAGTCACTAAAGCAGAGAACTGGCTGCTGCTTCTTTTTTTTTTCTTAATAAATTCATTATAACTCCGTGACTTGTGTATAAAAGTGGTGAAAGTATGTTATGTAACTCTGATGAACTAATAGCCTTAGGTTTCCTTTGATAAATTGTCCTCCAGAGATTTTTTTTTTCTTTGACACATTTGTTACTGCTGGAATGACGTCACACATTTTGGCAGAACTTAATGCTATTCACAAGGGCAGTACCAAGTCATATTAAATAGTTCACAAATCCCTCAAAGAGATTTATTCACTCCTTCAAATATCTACAGACAGCTCAACCCACTCACCTACCCAAGATTCAGTTCCCTCACCTCAAGAGATATCAAGAAATCAAGAGATAAGAGAGCTGCAGAAATCAGCATCAACACCATCACTCAAAGAGCAGAAAATAGATGTAGGGGTTTGAATGGCAAGCTCACTTCCATGGTTATGGGAAGCCTGCAGCTGGAATGCTATCACTGGCAGCACTCACCGCAACAGCCTTCAGGGACTGCACAATTATCCAGTGGATTTCATCAAATAATTTGTTGGTGACTTCCTTTCCACGGGTGCTCTCCAGATACAGGCGTAAGTTACTCACTGTCCACTTGCCTCCATGGATATGGTTGTAATCATCCTGAAGAGTTAAGGAGTTCACTCAGTCTAAGATTTTGAAGCTGTTCAGCATGTTTTTTTCATCCCCACAAGAAGTCCCCTTATACTTACAAGTACTGCTCTAAAAACAAACCTGGCTAATTGCTCTTACAGCTTTATGAAGATCTCAGCTTTGAACTGCCCTCTACATAAACAACTGCTTTTATTATAGCTCTAATATGCTTGTATCACACATTGTAAATCAAGTAATAAATCCTTCTTAGGAGAAAAAAACAACAGGTACTTAGACAGTTTTATAGTAAAGTATGAGTTATGATTTGGAAATAGAAGTTTTAAAATGTGAAAGGAAAGAACTGAATGTTTTGCTTCTCTGGGGATAAGGAAAAAACAATTAATGAGCAACAGCAGAATTTCACTGAAGGTAGCTGTTGTAAAATGCCACACTTGAAAGTGTTTGTCTGTGTTTATTTATTTAAAGTACAACCTGTCTGTTCCCTGGTATCTTCTTAATGGTACTACTGATAACAGTTACATTCAAGAACATAGTGAAATGACACCTGAATTATTTTTAAAAGTTAAATTTTTCAAGTAATTCAGTACAAAGCCCCACCAAGTGTTACTGAAACTGAACAGGGGGAAACAGAAGGTTACCTTGTGTTGTCTTTTCAGAGGCTATCAAGGCTCTGCATTGTTTCTCTTTAAATGGAAAGACCAGAGCAAACCGAGGGTTGTTCATACTGATGGAAAGGCATAGGTTCAGCCCTCAAGGAACTCTCAGGACAAGTGCTTTGTCCCATTATAAAGTCTTCTCCTCAGAGCATTTCTGAGAATTAATGGTTGTATGTCTGCTAAATTACAAAACACAGAATGCATAGAGCAGAAAAAGGTTCTCAAAAGAATAAACTCTGTCGTCCTCAAGGTCAGAGAAGCATCTATCTTATTACTTGGCTTTCTCCTACAGCTCCCCCATTAGAAAATTTGGAGAACTGGACTGTATAAATAAAGACCTGAAACATGGTTCTCAGGATTTGCTCCAAGGAAAAAAATGTCTTGAGACCAGATTCCAGCAAGGGAACAGAGATCAAAGTTTCAGCCCTCTTTGCCCTTCAGAACAAGTTCTCAAATCAAAACAGATTGCAACTGGGTGGAGCTTTACACAGTCACAGTTGTTTAATTAAAGACATTAAAACAAAGTAAAAATAATTATGTATAAGAATTACTTTTGTTTTGTTTGTATTACACATGCGTTTTCCAGCACCTCATTGTAATTTTTATAAATTACTGACAACTCAAATTAGGTACAGTTTTAGATGACTAAAGCTGCACAGTCTAAATGCCTCCAAAGTTACAGGCACACTTAAAACAGAACAAATAGGATGGTAGTATAGCTTTACATTAAACTTCTCTTCTGCCTTTCTGCAAAACTGAACAGGTATCAGTGGTTTACAATTTATAAAAAGCTTTTCAAATATTCTAGTAATAATTCCACATTCTCAGGCTGCTACTTCTACATCCATTTCTGTTGTCCTTTATTCTAAGTGACCTCACCACCACGGTCACTTCTCTTACTTGGGAAAAATCTTGAAGGCCATTCTTTAACTGGTAGAGAAGATGGAAGGGTGCATAATAACAAGGCAGGCAATGTACCATGTGCCTCCCATCTTCACTGCTACTGGCAACAGCACCAGGACTTTTTCTCTAAGTTGTATGGGACCTGCTTTCACCAGAAGTAATTCTCAGTGTGCCCTGTCAAACACGTTCGAAGCACTTCACAAACCAGCACCTGAGCAAGAAAATGTTTGCAGTACTGAAAAATGGCATATTTGACCACTTACCCTTGTTTAGAACTACCAACATTATCACTTACATTGTTGTGACAGCAATATCCAGACAAAAACAGTTCTGCTATGCTGCACATCTTATGGAACAGTAGCAGAGAAGGCACATGAAGCAAGGTTTGAATTTAAGATATATTGCATATATCTCGTGTATGAGTGCATGTGTATACCTACATTAATATATTCAGGAGTGTGTGTGTGTGTGTGTCCATACGTATTATTTTCCATACCATTAAAATAAAGCTTCTGGCATTAGGAAGTGCAACAATAGAGTTTTAATGACTGTACCAGAGGCATGGTTTGTAAATCACAGACATCCGCTAAAAACACCAAAGGGACAATCATTATCAAGTCATTCCCTGAAGGAATAAGGCTTGGGAAATGACACTTTATGCCCATCTATGTCACCCCTGCCCCACTGACCTTCCCTCTCCACTGCTGAATTTCAGCCTACTTGGACATAAGGAGGGGCTGTCAAAGCTCTCATGTTTCCACATGAATATCAATGGCAAATTACAGGACAGAACTGTCCTGCAGGCAGAGCTCCAGCTTTGTCCATGCAAGAGGAAGCCACCAGATGGCCAGGCAGCACTTATTTATCTCAAGTTTGCAACT
This sequence comes from Promerops cafer, assembly GCA_013398275.1. Lineage (NCBI taxonomy): Eukaryota > Metazoa > Chordata > Aves > Passeriformes > Nectariniidae > Promerops > Promerops cafer. Next base: position 658,756 of record VZSE01011070.1, on the reverse strand, counting down.
GCACATTCCCTTTGTTTCCCACAGAAGGAAGGCAGGGGCAGGAGGCTGGGGGAACACTGGAAGAAGCTGGAAAGTCCTGCGATGAATAAGTGCTGGAAAGAAGAAATTGAATTAACTGCCAGAGATAGAGAGGGAAGGGGCAATGAGGAAGGCAACATTAAGCCACTATATTAAAGTACATATCCACATGATCCATGCTCATTAATTTCATTGTTCAATTCATAAGTGAGCATACTGGCTTTTAAATGAAAGGAGACCCCTGCCCTCAACTACTGTGAGTCAATACTGAAAATATCACACTCCATTACAGAGGTGCAACTCATTATCTTGACTTTTGACTTGTGGTTTTCTAAAATGTCTGAATTCTAAAATGTATTTATTTTTAAGTGCAAGGTGAAGTATTTTAATTGCAAGATGATGAAGAGTATGACAAAATGAGTCATGACTCAAGAGTATGACTTTTGATTCTAAGTTTCTGGGACAATTAAAGAAAATTAGTCTTGCTACAAAAGAGCATCTAAGAAATCAGCACACTTACCCCATGTTTCTGAATGGCAACGTTTGTAAGATGTACAAACATGTTATCCAGTTCACTTGTACTTGGTGTGTATTTCACCGTGCAAAACCGGCAAAATCCAAGCTTATACCTTAAATGCAAAAAGTCATTAAAAAGTGTTAAACCCCCATAAGAAGCAAGGAAGTGAGTATCCTAGGATACCATTTACAGGTTAAACTTCCTTGTGCAACATGCACAACATTATTTTGGCTACACTGGACATTATCTCTAAACAAAATACAAAGACATGCAGCCTTACATGTAACATCTCAGTGGACGATAGGTAGACACCAAAACATAGAGACGAAGATCAAATTTCTTTCCACCAATCAGTAAGGGATTGTTGATGTAGAGTGAAATCACATAGGCTTCTTTGGAAGACTGAGACACAAACCTGAAAAACACAAACCATGTCTCACTATATGATATTTGCAGCAATACAATCCCTGAAGTCTTTTACTTCTTTGGAAGTGTTCTGTAAATTCTGCGTTGACTGAAATCTTGCATCTTTTACCAAGACAACGTATCAAGCTGTGGTGTATAATAATACACACTTGGCATCAGGCCTTATATACCAAAAAAAAGCTGAAAATACTGTAGAGATGACCAAGATCAATTACCCATTTAAACTCACACAGTAGCTGACCGAGACATTCACAATGCAGCTGTACAAGCCAGCCTTTTTCCCTTGAAGAGAATTTAGAGCTTGGCAAGGTCCAGACAAGCAAAAAGTATGTAGTGCATTACCTTCATTATTCAAGGTCTTGTACTACTGGAATATTTGCATTTCTGCTTGGTGTGCAATTGCAAACCACTGTGAAAAGTTACTATAACTTTCAGATTGTGATATTCTTCAGATTCCAAATCAAACGGGGAAAAAATACTCAAATGATATTCAGCCAGTCACTTGATCACAGGAAAAAACATTAAGTTGCGTGATCAAAACTTCTAGTCAGAAAAAAACACAGAATTGCTAATCTATTTCATCCATTTGGAAGGAGATCATCAACATGACATGTATTATTTTGTGTTCCAAAAGGAAAATACATTTATTTCATAGAAATGCGTTCTTCCTTTGCACTAATTTAAAAAGTGATTTAATATATATTAAAAAATTATTGAAATTGCTGAGGAGAAGATTTTTCTCTTGCTTCCTGTTATCTAATACTGTGGAGCAGAACAATTTCTTTCTGTAGAAGTTCTTCCCCAACACCACCGAAGGCAATTTTATAAAGAATATTAATTGAATAGTTTTGTGTACCTCTTCATACCAAAACAAGTTGTATTATAACCTATTGAAGGAGGAAGCCAGATAACAACTGAGATTAAATGCAAACCTAACTATAAAATGACAAAGCAGTAGTAACAATGGCATACTTTTCCCATGCATCAGACAAACAGCACGTTGAAGTAGTTCACCTAATTACAGAAAGTACAATAAAGGGTTAAGTTTTAAGAACTCACGAAGATGTTTTGCTGTCTCGAGACCATTTTTTTATTTGGGAGAGTTTATTGATTAGAAATATTCCTTTTCCTTGAGCTTTGCCACAAGGTTTCATAATCCACGTGCTGGAGGGATTCTTTCTGAATTCTTCAACAAAGAGATTATAATCGGCAGGAAGCATAAAAGTCACAGGAACAAAATCTGAATTAAGGGGGAAAAAACAGGTGCACAGTTAAAGACACACTATCTGATAATGCTATTGACACACAAAGACAAAAAAAGAAAAGTTCCATATTTCCAGTTTTCCAGTCTGGCATGATCCACCTTCATTAAGACTCATGTTGCTTTTCATCTCATTTACATTCTAGTTTTTACTTAAACAACTGCAAAATGTTGCACAATGCTAACTTCATAGTAATAGATTCTAATTCATGTGAATAGATTTTCTTCTTCAATTTATATGCTGTGCAATTAGATTATTAGATACCATTCCAACTAAACAATTAAAATTTCTCAATTTCCTGTCTCAACTTTCACCATTCTTTATCATGCTCTGTGCAGGCAAAAATCCCCTTTGGCTGTGTAATTTTTATTTCCACGTAACTCCCATTATTTTTATTTATTTTATCTTATTTTGAACTCCTATTATTCTTCTTTGCTTCCACACTCAGTCTTACCATGATTACTGAAACCTAAAGAAAAACATTTTTCACTTTTTGTTATTAAACTATCTTCACTTCCATCCTTAAAGAACTGCCTTCTTACACGGATGAAGTGTTTTAATTTCACTTTACCAAGATGTAATTCAACTCCACACATCTCACTCTGTTACACTTCAATACTTTCTGACCTCCAAACTAACTCTGCTTTCCTCATTCCTGATCTATTCTTGGTTTAGTTTTGGGTTTCTTGGGTATTTTTTTTTTGTCTGGTTTGCTTTTTATTTTATTTCCTAGTCATTATTAGTTCCCCAACTTCTCCCAAATTTCCCCTCTGAAGTGTTGGTTCATTCAGTTCTGTCTAGAGTCTTTCTGCAAAAAGTTTTAGTTTTTGCTCCAGTCTAAGATTTTCACATAATGGTTTTTCACTTTTGAATTAAAGAAACTGTAACCCTCTCTCATATGAAGTAGCAGAGCCCTTTGGTTTCACCACTAACCTAATTACAAAGTACCTTAAACCCACAGTATTCCCTCTCCAAAATAATGTTTGAGAAACCCCAAATTAATCAAACCCAAAAGAGGAACAGAGCACTTCAAGGTAGCCACTTGAATGTAATAACACTCCAGAGGTTCAGTGCCTCATGCACAAAAAAGCTGGTTCTATTCCAATTATTGACTCCCTAAGAAAAACGCTGAATGCTGATAATAAGAACGACATACCCAAATAAATGTATTTCCCATTTTCATCCTTTTCTGCCAGAGGACTTCCTTCTTTTTCAAGTTCTTTTCTGTATCTCTTGATATTCTTTACCATCAAATCTTTTCTGGTCAGTTCATAGTGGTTTGGGAAATGATTGACAATTTGGTCATCAGAGAGGCGGTAACCGGTCTCCACACTGAAGACATTTCTGATTGTTTGGACGCTCATCCTGAAACCAAAGACAGACACCAAATGATTTCTCTCAAGAAACACACTTCAGGATGACAAATTAGAGATCTTTTCCCTCCAATTTCTTCATCTTTTCTCTCTCTCATTTCTCTTTATATTTAATATTTTGCTGCAGTGACAATCCAACATATCCTGAAGTTCTATTAACAAAGCAAATGAAATCCCGCTGAAGGTTTAATCAGTCCCTCTAGCACTACTGAAATCGGTGCAGGAAGCGAGCACAGAAAGATGACAAATGGGTCCTACTGCACTGTGGCTTGTTGATAGTCAGGTCAACCCCTAGCAGAGCCTAAAAATGACTGAAGTGCATCCAAATGCTACAGAATCCTCTTTCTAGATCTGTTACGTCACACTCTTGAAACTCACCTTTCCTCTTCAAGAAAGCCACAAACCCAACCTCCTACTGACTGCCTTGCTACTTGGATTACAAAGGAATTCAAACATATGACTTGAAAACTGGTTAAGAGATCTTGCTAAAAACACCTATATTGTTTAGTTATATGCCAGATGGAAGTACTGCAGTGACAGTCATTAAATCAGTTATCAACTACATTTTTCACAGAAGAGCAGAGACATAGACGCGAAGAATTTTCCATATTAGATGTCTAAATGTAAAAATTTAAAAGTATTTCCTAAATGCCATCAATCTGCTACACTATCATTTCAGGAAGGAAAAAAAAAACCCTAACCCAAAACAATACAACACAGCAATTTCCATGAGTGTTTCCCCACTCTCCCAGCTGCATTCCAAAAGCATGAGCAGATTACTAGGTTCCTGCCCATTTAGATTTCTGTCCATTTAAATAAGTGGTTCACAAAGGGTACATTTGGCAGCACAAACTGCCATTCTGATTTATTTGAAAGGAACGTCATAAATTGTTTGGTTTATTTAAAGAGGACTGTTTCTGCCAGTTAATAGATTACTGCATTCTAGGACAGCATTTCATGGTCTTATATTAGACAAACACCAAATGAGAAGAGTATTTACTCTCCTCCTTTTACCACAATCTTCATCTAATTTCTCATTCACTCTCAGTATTAAATGTTGAATAATTAGCCTGAATATAAATCATTATCATGAAGAGGAGGAAAGTACAGTTTATTACAGAAGTCTGGACTCCGGTAACAGGGCATAACATTGATAAAAGAAATTGGTAATTGTACTGTACTTACCAATAAAAATTCCAGTCTTCATTTTCTGCCACCTGAATCCATCCTCTTTTTTCGAAGTTGTTTATTAGAACAGATTTTTCTATGTCAGTTACCCACTTCACTTTTCCTGCCATTATCCTAAAGCGGAATCAACCTGTTTGTACAGAAAAGTCTAAAGCTGAAAACAGGGGAGGATACAGGGAAGTAAAAGCAAGTGGCATCTAGAAAACACTTTCACATAAGTATATTAGCTTAAAACCCAAGGAAAATATCATCTAGGATCAGACTGACACCCTGCACTTCTCAGCTGGACAACTGCACACAAGGACACTGGTTACAGGGAGAGATTTCACACTCCCCACCTTTTACAAATATGCACACAGCCTTCCCTTACATATATTACTGACAGAACCCCCCTATTCTACACCAGGTAATATTTACAGAACCAATACAGACATGGCATTGTTTCTAACTTATGAACATATATTTTTGCTTTGTTTTGAAGCAGGAAAGTTCATCTGGATCACGTGGTGCCTGTAGAATAAAAACCCATGATTCCAAGGGAAATCCTTTACATGCTCTATCAGCAATCAAGATCTGCAGTACCTCAGGGGAGGGAACTAAAGTTACTGACCTTGCAACTGATATAATTAAACCCTTACAGGACTTCCCTAAACGTCAGATTGTTAGAAGAGTGCTTACAAACTGCATTTCAGCTCCTGACACCAGATGTCACTTTCTACATTAGATCTCTCACTTGCCCAGGTCAGCCTTTTGCTAGGATCACTCAACCATTCTGGCAGGAAGGGACCTTAGCAAGTCCCTTGGTCCAGCCTCCTGCTCAGTGCAGGGTTAGCTATGAGGTCTGGACAGTTTGCTCAGAGCTTTACTCATTTATGTTTTGAAAAGCTCCAGAGACACAGACAGCACAGCTTCTCTGGGCATCCCATCCCACTTCCTCACTAACCCAACGGGAGTGCGGGTAGGGGGTGGTTCTTCCTATATTTTTATTATTTTCCCTACATGTGTTACCATTACTTACATTACTTTCCCAAGAACAAAACTCAAAGGAGTGCAAAGGAGTGGGAGAGAGCTGGGTTATCACACACCCACAAGCAACACCATCAACTGCCCCTTCTACATACAATTTTCCATTGAAAAGTAAATAAAAACAGAAAATCACCTTTACTGTATGTAGTAACGTAATTAATTAATGTTAATTCAATTTAATGTTAATGCCATTTCTGCAAGTAACATGTTGGACTGTAATTCAAGGGGTCTTAATTTTCCAGGACCAGATATGGAGATGTACATTTGCCACCAAGCTCAGGCCCCTATTTTTTCTTTCTGGGAGGTATAACCCATATAATCCCACATAGACTATTTATCCTGTCAAATCCTACAAGGCCAAAATATTCACTAATAAACTTCAATTTTAAAAAGTTTAAGACACATTTTTATTCATGTTGGTAAAGCAATCTGAAATCAAGCTTAGATAAAAAAGAGTATACAAAGGCTCAGGTTCTGTCTTCTTGTGTGTGCTTTTATACATCCCCTAGTTCTACAGGGTCGTCATCTTTCTCTGGGCCTTCCAGATATTACCAGAACAAAAGTAAATTAAACAATTATTTTATTTGTACTGAAGTTTGTATGACTCACCATCAGTGACTCACTAATACCACACACCACCTTGTTGTGGTTTCAAAAGTTCAGGGATTAGTCTGCTTGCAATACAACTGTCCCTTCAAAAGGAAATGCATTAAAGGCTACAATGGTATTAACCCACCACAACGTAAACTTTTCAAAAGGCTTTAAACCAACGTTCTTCTCATCTCCAAGCTACCCCAAGAGGTTCACCAAAATTCAAACCTAACATTATACCTGTTTCTCTGACTCCTTGTTCAATTCACACACAGGAAGGTGAGCTAAAATTAAGCCAGAGCTAAACATTGGAGACAGTGTCTACCAGAAATCAAAAGAAAAATTAGAGGAGTGCTATCCTTTTTCCTGTTTTGGGAACTTGGTGCCTCACCAATCCCTCCTCCTACAGAAGGATTGAAAGGATAGTAATACAAGAGCAGACTGAAAATTTCTCCTTGGTTTCTGCAGAGTTTGATCAATCTCAGATGATGTTAAAGTGGCCTGCAAACAAAATCTTCCAATTTTGTATAAATTGATTGCCGAAAACCACAAACAAGAATGCACAAAAAAATAATATAGTTTTAATACAATGTAATTTCCTAGAGGAATCCTCTGATCTGCAAATAGGTATTCTAGATAACCCGACGAGATTGCACAAGATAGCTACACATTCAAATTCTGGTCAGCTGAGATCCTTAGCTTCACAAAACATCAAAGAAGAGCTGCATAACACAGCCATAGCCTGCGTGTTTTAGTAAGTCAAATCCTTCACAAAACACCAGAGCTCCTACTCAAGAGACAGCAGGCATGTGACAGAGGCACAGCAGGCGTGTCACTCCTCCTGCCGAGACTGCTCCCACGGGCAGCAAGGAAGCCTGGCAGCAGCCTAACCCCCAGGTGAGACCTCTTGCCCTGGTACAAATTGATGAACTGAGATCCAAAAGCAGGTTGGCATCACCGCCACTATAAGAAGCCAGTGATGCTGACGGCAGACTTTTCACACCACAGAATACGGGTGAAGCTGGGCCTCCGGCACTCCACACAGCAACCTTTATTTCCTTCTAAGAGTACAAAATGCAACTGCGCTTCATTATCAAGTTTACTACTGGAAAATCCTGCTTAGCTGTGCCATCAGAGGAGGCCAGGACGGCCTGCTGCGGGATTGATTCCCAAAGTGCTAGGGAGGAGAAGGAGCCCAAGACTGAAAGAGACACATGGCTGTGTGTGCGGGGGTGTGGGGGGTGTTAGGGATGATGGAGGGGTGTGTATTTCTGTGTGTGGGGTGTGTATGTGTGTGGGGTGTCTGTGTGTGCGGTGTGTCTGTGTGTGGGGTGCCTGTATGTGTGCGGGGTGCCTGTATGTGTGCGGGGTGCCTGTATGTG
>VZSE01011070.1:630928-650937 GCA_013398275.1 Promerops cafer | reverse complement strand
CCATCGCCCCGCCCGTTCCGGCCGCCGCCCCAGGGCGGGGCTGCCGGGGCCGCCGCCGGCCATGTTGTGTGCGGGCCGGGCCGGGAGCATGGTTAGGCCGGGCCGCATGGCTAGGTCGGGGCTGGCGCTCCCCTGAGGGAGCGGAGCGTGCTGCAGTCCCGACGGGAAAGCCCCGAGCCCCGCCCAGCCGCCTCAGCCGTGTCCCTGCTGTCTGGGGGCGTTTTGGTCTCAAGCGTCTGCGGCCTGCGCCTGCCCGATCGTCCGGAAACAAGTCCCTAACAAACATCAGTCCATGAGTGAATGGGGGTCTGTGAAAGGCCATCGCGTGACACAACCTTCCTGGATGTTACCAGAATATAAAACCCCCCAGGGACACTCAGATGCCAAAGCTCAAGTCCGTGTTTGAGCCCATCAGGTGCTAAAATGTTCTTCACCATACACCTGCAGGAATAGCTGCTTTTGTACAGATACTGTTCAGAGGAAGCAGGCAAATTTTCACACAAAACTTTCATCACAGAACCCCAGACTGGTTTGGGTTGAAGGATCTTAAAGCACAGCCTGTTCCACCCCCTGCCATGGGCCGGGACACCTGGCCACTATCCCAGGTTGCTCCAAGCCCTGTCCAGCCTGGCCTTGGACACTGCCGGGCATGGGGCACCCACAGCTCCTCTGGGCAACCTGTGCCTATGACAGCAACAACGTGATCAACAGCTCCAATTCACAGAGCTGAGTGAGAAAAATAGTACATAAGAAGTTACGGTTTTAGTTCCTGTGCAGAGAAGCTTGATTTATGCATATAAAAATCCTTCCAAAAAGAGATTATTAAGACACATGCCATATATTAATGTCACTGACATTCTGTGATAGGCTTGATACAAAACAAGATACTACATAGTGGACTCCAGAGATCAGAAGAGTCTTCAAGGGAGACTGTAAGACACATTACATCTAATACTTATTTTGTCTCTGTAAGACAAATGACTCATTAAAAAAGAGACACATTAAGACAGTAGCTGAAATAAGCAGTTTGCAGTATGTTGGGAGTACAGCAAATTCCTAAGAGACTCAATTTTCCAAGTAATCTGAGGAGAATAAATAGGCATTATGATTTGTTGGATGATGCTGCAGTAATAGGCTGTTTCAAGGATGCAACTACAAGGAAAGAGTTAATTTAATAATTCATATAACTGGAGCTATTAAATATTCCCTAGTTTAGCTGTGAAAGCAGCTGCAAAATGCAGTGTCACGTGTGTGGCCACATGCAGTGGAAATTTCCTAGCACAACAATACCTCTGGCAGCAGAAGAGAGCAGCCTTCACAGCCTTCTTTCGATTGAGAAGGTATGTCTGCCACGGCAGCTGACAGCAAGAAAAGTGAGCCTGAATCTTCATGCTTGTCAATCCTTTTTTGTTCCTGCATCCATCATACCTCAGAGGAAAGCTGAAAGGAAGTTTGCTTTTTAAATGTATTAAATATTTCATTAAGGACAGAAATAGTTGTTGTGGTTTTTTTTGTTGTTTTGTTGTTTAATATAAGAGTCTTTTAGCTTAATTCAGCAGTTCTTAATTGATGTTACAGTTCCATAGTATAAAAATACGTTGTTTTGCTGTCTCTCTGAAATTTACATTGACAGTATTACATCACAGCTAATAATAGATGCTGTAGTTTTCAATATTAAGACATCTCCACTTTTTAACATTATTGTTGAAAAAAGGGAAGTGGGGTGTAATTTGAGAGCAGCTTGGTGATGCTTACTATTATTGTATCAGGAAATAGTGGCAGCCCTGGTGTGCTATCTTTGTGACAGACATGACTCCTATGATGACATTTGGGTATTTTATTTTAAGCTTGAGGCAACCCACAAGGTTACCTGTATCTGCAAAGTTCAGCCTGGTTTCAGGAGAGGAACTATTATTGATTTGAAGTGGTAAATACAAGAATTGAAATATCAGAACTGGTGAATAGAAGAAAGTCATGGCAAGTAATGACAGTGCAGTGGTTAATTTACCTTTTATTATATTGTACCTTCGAGGCAATTTTCTTCCAGCATGTGCAAAAACACAGCACAGTCCTTGGCATGAATTGGAAGATAAGCTTTGTCATGTTCATTTTACATATGAGTAAACCTCTTGTACGGTGCTTGAAGGTGAGACAAGAGGGCTTGTACTGCACAGTGCTGAAAGAAGTGGTTTGCATAAGATACACACACACACACACACACACACACACACACACACACACACACACACACACACAGAGGCAAACGCTTTTATACATTTAAAAACTTAGCCATGAAAGTCTTAAGGACATCCCAGCTCCAGGTGGAGTGCTCTATCTACGCTGCTGTTCTGCTTCTCCTGGTGTTTACCTTCACTCAGAGAGATGAAATCATACTATAAATAGAGGGCAAAGTCCGCTCTCAGACATTGCCTGGTAAAAGTCTCCTGACTGACATGACAATAAAGTGTGGAGCAAGAGGGGGTTTGGTTCTTTAGAGCTCTTTTGCAGTACACTGTGCTCTCTAGTGATGGATGATACTGACTGAATCACAACACTGCTATCAGCAGCACAAAAGAAAAACACCGAAAGTCCCATGACCTCACTAAACCTTTTGGGCAAGGTGTCAGTACCGTTTCAGTAGATCTCTCTCTTTCACCTCTCAGTGACTCTGCATTGGCTGTGCTGCCAGGGCTTCTGTTCTCTGCTCCACAACCTTTTTCCTCAGGTACCCTCGAGACAGTTAGGGATGCAGGTGTATTTTTGTTGCTAAGCTGAACTAAGAGGAAAGCCTCCTCCTCCCTGTTTAAAAGTGAACACCACCTCCACATTTCCAAACCAAAGCCCAGCGCGGGCTCCAGCACGCTCAGCGTGCTGAAAAAAACACATGGGCCCACTGAGAGACAAGGGCAGCCATTTGGAACAGGGATCCTTCTGCAAAAGGTGTCCGCAGGGCCTGCTCACGCCACTTGGCATCTCCATCGGTGCGAGCGCAACGCTCACGCACGCCGTGGTGGCCAGGGGGCCGTGGTGACCAAGTGCCGTGGTGGCCACGCAGGGGCCCATCCCACCACGGCCGCTGTCCCACGGAGGGGTGGTCCACGCCCGGGGCCATCCCAGGCCCCGGCTCCCCCACGGGGCGCACGGCGCCGTCAGCCCCGNGACTGCGGGCCGAGGTGAGCGGCGCGGTCCCGGCGGGACACGGGCGGCGCCTTTCCGCGGGGGGAGCGGGGGGAACCCGGCCGGGCTCTCCGGGCAGACCCAGGCTGCACTCCCGGGGCGCTGCGGAGTGCTGAGGGCTGCTGGCGGTGCCGGGACCCGCCGCCTCACCTGCGCGCCCGGCCCCGCGGGTGTCCCGGGACGTTTCACGGGCAGCACCTCCGCCGGCGCTGGCGCCGAAGCATCTTCGGCTTCGGGAGGCGGAATCGATGTCCTGTGACAGCGCGGCGGGCAGGGGTGGACGCCGTGCCCGCGGGCGGGGGAGCGTGCGGCCCCGGCTGCTCAGCCCCGGCAGGGACCTGTGCCCCTCCGAAGGATGCTGCGAGCACCCGTGCGGTTCGTACTCGACTACGGTGTTCTAAACAAATGAGGAGCGCAGTGCGTGTACTTTCACTCTTAGCAAAGCAGGAAATAAGCCCTCAAAATAAATCCAAGATATGTAGCAAAATATACCGGAGTTCAACATAAACAATCCCTGAACAACTCGTTTACTATATCTCTGTACGTTTAAAACGATGGTTGATGATAGGAATGATCTGCAACAGCAGAGATGGATACAGAAATCTGTACAGCAGCGTATACTCAGTAATGTTTAAGTCATTTCACAAGGAGTGATTTCATCAGCGTGGTGAGTTCTGTGATTAAACAGATTTTGAGGTGTTTAAGTGGAAAGTATTAGCCTGAGGTTGCTTCTCAAGGCCACAGCAGAAAGACAAACACGTGTATAACAGGAAGACAGAGTACACTCCATTGTAATTTTCTGTCACAGGTACATGGACAAAATTATTTTAAATTATTGTTGGCACATTAATTTTTCTTTCATTTACTGCATGCCAACTGAATGAGAGTTAGCACTGAGTATAATGAAGAAGAAAATCAGTGTTTATACAAGGTGTTTGATATCTTCTGATGTAAAAGTGTCATCTCTGTAGAGACACCATCTCTCTGAAAAAAGAAATTTAACAAAATTGCCTACTTCTCCTCTTTGGTAGGTGTCTGTGGTAGTTCTTTTTAATGATTTCTGTATCAATAGGCCATTGACCATAAGACCATTTAGAGCAGACTAAAAAAAATTGAATGCACTCAGCTTCTGCAGGGTAACAGCCTTCTGGGCAAAACAGGAGCTGGTGGGAGTAGGATAGGGGCTGTGAGCTTGACCCAATACAGGAAATCTAAGTAAAACTGCAAACAGCATGGCATTTTACTTCTCTATATTGATGTGTGGAACAAGGACAGCATCAATACTGAGATAAATTTGAGTTCTTTGACTCACAGTCACACTGTTCTGCATATCAACAGTTTCTCTCACCTTCCCACTGTGGCAGCAGTAATTGGGATTCCAGCGGCACCTGTAGAAGATGCCACCAAAGGTCATAGAAGACGAGTTTTCTGACCACAAGTCCAATAAAGTGTCCCTAAATGGGACAGGCTGGAGGTGCAAGGTGACAGTGTGGGTGCTGTGCAGCGCTAAGGGGACCAGGTGAGGGAAAACGCAGCCCATAGCTCTCCCAAGTGTGCCAGCTTTTTAATATTAGGAATTATCAGGTTTAAATTAAAAATGTTATTTGGTCCGTTGAAGCTCAGCATCTGCCTCAGTATTTTTATAGGTTATGACCTTGCTGACCAGCATCCTTCAATTCTACATTTAATATCCAGGCATGAATCCCATAATCTGCCTGCTGAGGATGTGAGCAGGTTCACTGCAGGTACTTTACCCTCCAAGTGGATGGGGTGGTTGAATGAGGTCTCTTAAGTACATCAGATTTTAATTTTTAATTTCATTGAACACAAAATTAAGAATTCAGATTTTACTATGTAACTGTATTAATTATGAGCTTTGCACAAACTTTTTTGAACACCAATAACAACTTTTCTGTCTGCATCATTTATTTTAGGAGCTTTCAAAAATACAAAAATCTAAACCACAAAATTTTGGAATAAATGTGAGCAAAGAAACATTTTTCCATTCATAGATTATTGAACCACACATATTGTCATACTTACCTCCAACAACTAGGCCATGCAATTCAATGATCAATTTTAAGCAAGTTCTTATTGATTATATAAGAATCTTGACCTTTTGGTGAGACAGAGAAGTAGAAAGGGCAGAAGATGTTTTGAAAAGGAAATGTAAATGTTAGAGCAGAATCTGACTCAATCTAAACCTTAACTCCTTATAAGCAAGTAGAGCAAAGGCGATATCCCTGAGATAGGTGGTGCTGTCACAACCCCTGCACCCCCCCAGAACAGAGCCTGGCAGAATGTGTGTGTGGTTTTGGGTTTTTTTAATAGAAATAGTTTCACTGTAGTATCAATATATTTTTATCTTCAGTGTTCTTACTTCTTCCCATGAAACCTCTTGGGAACTGAATGTGTTCATTTTGATAAAAGCAGACACCCCTTGTTTCTTTTTCAGTTTAGAAGCCATTGAAATAGGTTTGTGAGCACTGAAGGAATCAGTAGACAACATGGAAATGCTGATGATGCATAAAAAACTTGAGGTTCTTGAAGTCTTGACTCCATCAGAGTCCCTTAAACATTTTTAGTAGAGACCGAAATACAAAATATCTGTATGTGCTCTTTGCTGTAAAAGGTTTCTTCCATTTAAAGTCTGCTTTATGCATTTTTTTTGCTACTGAGGTTACAGAACTTGCTTAGGAACACATTTTTTTATGGTTAAATATAATCAAATGCTTAATTCCTATTCTGTTTTGAGGTGAGAAAACCTCTGTTACATTCCCAGTGGAGGCATGTTACCATACTAACTTACTGAGCATAAAAACAGAAATGAAGTAAAATGTAAGAAGTACAGCGTGTATTTTTTAGATTTACAAAGTGTCCCTTAATAGCTGTTTGAGGCAATATTAAGAAGTGTTTTGTGTAAACAGTCTCCAAGGTCATTGATGTTAAGCTGACTGAGAACATGGTAGGAGACAAAGAATTAATTTATCTTTACTCCTTGACCTAATACTGATTTAGGAGTTCATCTAGCACCCTGGGTTAACTAACCTGCACAAAATGAGTAACGACGACTTAACCTCTCATCTTTCTCAGAGAAGCTCGGGTTGCTGATGGTTACATTGCACCATTTTGCCCTGAGCTGTGGTGGTTCCAAAGGCAGGTGTCCCCGGGAGGGAAGGGGCAGGGATCTCTTGTGTGCTGCCCATGGCTCGCAGCATCTGACCTGCAGGGGAAGAGGGCCAGAAGTCGAGGGCAGCTGCTGCTCATTGACAGAGATCATAGGAGAGCCTAAAGAAAACCAAACAAAAAAATGCCCGAGATTTTAAAGTGTGTATTCCCGTGTGCCAAATATTCCTGTTTCTCTGAAACCTTAACTAGCTCTTTATCTTCGGTCACTATGTCAAAGACTTGTCCTTGTAAAATAGCACAGAGATTTGTGCTTGCAGCAGTGAGGATGATGTCATGTTTTGAAAGAGGTGGCTATGGATTGAAGATATATATGCAAACAACCAAGCCTCTATTTGTTTTTCATTTAAATTTAGTTTGCATGGGCAGCTGGTAGAATCTGAAGCAGTTTGAGATAGGCTTTGATACCATGGGGGTAAAGGACAAGGGTCCTGTCTGTCAATCCATATTTATGTAGGCAGGCTCTGGGAATTTTGAGCCTGAACACTGGAATTAGATTATCAATAGTGGTTTTCTGTTTTCATAACCACTTTTAAAACATAGTAAATAATATATTGCTATTATTTATAGCTTTACTGTGTCACATCTGCATAAAATAGGTAAGATTGTATGCGTAAGGCATAAAGTACACATAAACTGCATTGATAAGTTGTAAAATACATAAGGATAATATATAAACTATAATTAATGCATTCGGTGCATTATACTAAAGAATCATTGTGCCTGTCTTAAAATCTGTTAACACAGCAAATCTAATTGAACTGACTACAAGTAAATTTCAGATCCTTTTGTTTTCCCCAACTCACCTGCTGGCTTGCCTGGTTTAGCAATGTTCCTTTTTCAAGAAGATTTTCTGTTCTTTTTTGCTAGATTAAAAAACACCCTTACAAATAAAACCAACCTGACTACCCAAAGTAAAGACATCATCAACACAGTCTTTCTACTGAAGATGCTTCATTATTCAGTCAGTCTTGTGTTCATAAATTGCCATAATTTCCATCATATAATTAGGCACTTGGAGAGCTGTGTTTTAAAATTTGGATCTAGGCCTCTTTTCATCAGAACATTAAGTACGTATTTGACTTGAAGTACATTATTTATTCTGCTGAAGGCATTTCACCATTGAAACTAAGGTTTAAGTATGGTCAGTCAAAGCTTTACAGGGAAGCTTGAGCTTTTTTGATCTGGTTGCTTGTTTGGAAATGATCCCTGTTGCTGGCATGGGGTCATGCCAACGCCTCCTCAGAGGTGTTGTGGGGTGGTCAGTTACTCTCTGAATCACAAGCAATTACTCACAAACGTGTACAACCTCTTTGGCTTCTGTAAACCAAAATCAGTTTGCCTTTTCTTCCTGTATAAATGAGAGAAAGAAGGGAAGGGTGAGGTGGGTGGTACAAGATGAACACATCCCGCTGTGGAGTGTGATACATGCTCCTCTTGATCAGCTCTGCACAGATCCAGACCTGAGGAACAGAACAGGTCCATATTATTGTAGCTTTTGTGTGCATTTCTATATTACACCTATACACCCAGATTTTTAAAAAGATGACAGAAATCAGTAAATGGCCTCAAGACAGGTAATTCTCAAGAAGATAATTGCTAAGCTTTGCTCTGAAACTAAATTAGACCTGTCCTGTACACCTTGAAGACAGTGACCCTCCCAGACTACGTTTGCCTCAGTACTGCCCATCCTGTAAAATACACTTGAACACCCCTCCTTGCTGGATGGGCCTTGCATTGAGACAGCTTGGTGGGCAAAGCCAACACACAAGGCTGCAGCTGAGCTGTGGAGAGCATGACCCAACAACTCTTTTTTAGCCTGTGGGAGGAAGGTATTATCATGGTAACAGGTGTGAGGTAGCATATGTTGCACTTTGGGCTTTTGTTTTGGTATTGTATGGTTTGTTTACATGTCTGAGTTCTGTACTGCATTGACTTATTATAGGTCTTTTTCAGGACACAGTTTTCATCTCACACAGATATAGATATTTCCGTTGTATGGCCCTGTGAATGTGAAACTAGCATCGAGTCTAGAAATGAAGAAGAAGAAAAAAAGAGAAAAAGAAAATACCTTGTTTTAGTATTTTTTTCCCCTCACTATGTCGTTGTGGAAGCTAAAAATAGTAATACATGTGCAGGAGACAGCTGACCTTTTATGCTTGGTCTTACCACATTTTATCCACTATAGCACTTGTTTTACTAGATAACTTTTAACAGCTTTCTGAACTGTGAAGAAACACAATTAATACATTTCCATTGGTAGCCACAGGCTACAGGAGTACACCACTACATCCCTAGATGTTTACTTTGTACGTGTGAGCCAAACACTTGGGTGGTAGAACCTCCAAAAGTCCAGCACTCACTGCGTGCTTTGACTGTTTCTCTGTGCAGCCTACTGAGATTAACTGCATCCAGAGAACTGACACTTTAAATGTCCAAGGGAGTACTTCAGCATCCCTGGGATCCTCCAAACCCTGCTCTGCCATTCCCAGTTTCCCATTCATGGATCTACAGGACGCCTTGGAGCTCCTGCCCGAGCTCTGGTGGAGTTCTCAAACCAGGAGCTGCCCTGGGTCACCCAGTCCGTACCGCAGTAGTGTCACATTGGACCTTGCACCAAAAAGGGACAGGGGTGCACTTGTGGGAACGTGATCAGCCCTTGGCCACCACTATGCCCAGTAACTCACTGGTCTAGATGTTGCCCTGGGAAATGGAAGATCCGTTCAAGTATCTGCTCCAGTGAATATGGATTGATTTAATCTGATACAGCTTCACTCTGCTGTGTGCATGAAGCCTTGGCACCTGATTCAGAGCTACAAAGTCCTTGGGGTGACTGGGTATCTGGAAATCAGGTATGGTGCTGGAATGCACAAAGTTCCTCTATGGACATCACCCTTTTTTTCCCTGACTTTTTTTTTGGATGGAAGAGACACACACACAGCAATACATAAAGGAAACATTTAAAACGGGACAGGGCATCTTTTGAAGCAAATATAGCACCTAAAACTACTGTTTCTTTTTTTAAAAAAAGTTATCTGAATTAAAAGAGCCTTTTAGCTCATGTGTAAAATACATTCGGATAGCTGCTCCCTTGGAAGGAAAGCTGTGTTATTTCCCCTTAGAAAGAGGGCTGGGTTACACAATTCCCCTCAAAGCCAGTGCAATAAAATTCAGAAGACCTGATCCCAGCTTCTCTTTGTCACTGCTAAACTACACAGCTTTTCAGAACTCTGGATATATTTAAAATCCTAGATTCTAAGGATTTAGAATCCTTTTTTCCTATGAAAAAATCTGCAAGTAGAAGGAAAAAAATCCAGAAGATGAAGCTACAAACTATATAAAACACATAATATCTGCCAGCTGACACTAGTCTGTTACATGCTCTTCTACAGCCACATTAAACACCACTAAGAGGATCCTACACCTCTGTAAACCAAGCAATTTTCATTTATTTAGGATCACATTTTTGTGACTTTGCTTATGCAGTAATGTATACGCATTAGTTATGAATAATTCTGCTTTGCGGAAAATGTAAAACTTCATCTAAATATTGAAAGAAGATCACAAAGGCCCTAACCTCATCCCAAGTGTAAAATTTAAAGTTTTTACAAGACTGCAGTAATGTAGCAAACCTAATTAATACCAAGCAGCCTTATGACATTACCTTTTTCTTGGTTTAATTTCTGAGAATATTTTATTTGAGTTTTATTCATTTGACCTGCTGAGAGTGTGTTTAAAATGAGAAAGAAATCCAGTCAGCAGAACTCCCCTTTGTTGCTGTCCAGGATCACTCCATCCACAAAATGGATCAGTTTTTTAATGATGGAGCCAGGAGGCAAAGAAACCATTAAAAAGCTGGCCAAAACCAATGCCAGATAAAACCAGAGCATCTTCAGAAGGTTGTAATTAAGTTCCTCATCAGGCAGAGCCTTCCACTGCAGCAAATGTCCAAGGACGTGTGAAGTTGGAATAATCCCCATCTGCAGCTCTGATGTTGTTTCCCTTGATAAACCAAAAAAAACAATCCTAATGACTACAAAAACATCAGCACTGCTCTCTGTGTTACACAAATGCTTGCAATATTAGACACAAGCCACATGTGCTGAAACCTGTTAAATTTTGCCATTGATTTTGTGGTAGTGGTTTTGAATAACTTTCCCATTGTACAAGCAGGCAGCTCCAATGATTTTACTGGTTCCTACTGTCTGCTTCTCCATGTAGAGAGCTACTACTGGGTTTCAGTCTTTCTTATATTCTATTTCTATGGTGAGTTGCTTGTAATTTCCATGGTGGTAGCCTCCAGCTGAAGAAGATGTGTATATTTGGACCTTAGGAAAACCTGTTCAAGTTCGTTTTAGGTACTTGGCTGCCTGAGGATCTCCATGGGTTAGAGTGATTTTATGCCAGGCAGGTTGTTGCAAGCAATGTAGGAAAGCATCTGGTACTAAGTGAAACTACTGAGAAACTAAACTTGTCTACACTAGTTATATTTATCGAGATTTTCCAATTTCTGGGTTGTTTTGAGCCAATATAAAGTAGCAGCCATCTAAATGCTGCATGTTTGAATTGCTGGACATCTGCTGGGTCACTGAAACTTCCCTTTGACTACTCTTAAAATAGTTATCTTAGAAACACTCGAGTTCTGACTGGAGAAGTAAAAAGAGTAACTTTCAGAGCACTTTAAACAATTTCCATCTAAAAAGACTTTGCATAACATGAAGCCCTGAGGTTGTCTTTCATGACTTGTTGCAGAGTAAGATGTCTCAAATCAGGAGAACCCCCAGGCACTTTGTCCTCTCCAGCTACCCCAGTGGAGCACCAGAAGAGGAAACCTACAGTAACCTCCAAACAATTCCAGACACCACGGAGCAAATGGAGTTTGATATCAGGTATCACACTACATTAATACTCCTTCTGTCCTCCCCAAGTACAAAGTGCCAGACTTTCCAGAAAACTGCTAAGCCAAGTAATCGTATTGCATACTACTGGAAATGGAATAGATGCAAGTGTAGATAACCTGTGGTGCTTAACACTGACTGTGCAAGATTATGCTGCATTAAATGTCTGTAAGTTTTTATCTTGCACAGGGGCACAGATATGGCTCTTTATTAGAGACCCACCTGTTACAGCAAGCAGCTGAAGAAGCCATTTTTACATAATTCTCCAGGCGCCACTTACAACAAACTAGTAGTGCTGCCTTGGGTTTTTCTTAATCCCATACATACATTTTTTCCAGTACAAGAGTCATCTTTCTCCCCATCTGTGAAAATTCCTTTCTGTGGTTTTTCTGGCGTTTTTTTCTTGGTGAACTGACCAAACCAAGCCCAAGGGGTTTTTTTCAGCAGACTCTAGAATTAATTCAGCAGATCTCGTAAACAGATCTCAGCAGAAATGCAAATTAAAATAAAAATGTATATTCGTATTATTTGTCTACCAGAACAAAAACACGTGTCTAAGAGAAGCTAAATCTAATTGGAAATTTTCATCAGGAAAGCATAACCAGTTTTTAGCACCAACATGTGCCACAGATGTTGTTCAAGTTTCTGTATATCCCAGGACCTCCCTAAAAGCCTTAAGGTTTTGGTCAGTTTGTACCTGGGCACCACCCAGTACCTGGAGACCCACAGGGCACAGTGGAACTCATTAGAGTAAATCTGTTGGATGACAAAGCCAACATTTTTGTAAGATGAAATATTTTGCAAGGTTTGAAGTGAGGGCAGTTTCAATATTTTGACTTGGAGGGGAAGGGAGTGGGACAATCAAAAACCCCAAACAAGAATCCCATTGTCTTGTATAAAGAAATGAAACATCTAAAAAATCAACATGACCTTTCCAAAGGGCCAAATATGCAGCTTCTTATGAAAACATCAAAACACTTCATGTATGGGCATAAAATACTTAACCAATAAACCCATTAATAACAGGAAACAAACCTCCTGTTACATTTCACTTTTACATGCCCAGTTTGGCTGAGCTGTTGGGGCAATAGCAGTACCTGACATTTGCAGAGTGCTTTTAAAGAATTGCTGTTGCAGGGTTCTTCTCTAACGTGCACATCCTGACTGCCTTGCAGCTCAGCTACTCAGGTTGGCCACCAGCTGGCCCTCATCGGGGATGAATTTAACAGGAGGTACCACAGGACATTAGAAGAAACACTGCTTCACCTGGCACGAGTGTAAGTTACCTCATTGGCAGATCCTTTTAAAAATCATGTTAGACAAACAAGAATGTTTCTGTACACAAAGTAAAAAATTTATTGCTACTACTGCTGCCTTGTACAGAACATAGAAAAGCAAATCAGCTTGTTTTACAAGGAAAAGCTTTGTAATAATGTAAAGTGTAAATTGTTTCCACAGACTACAGCAATTTAAAGTCAAAAGACTTAAATAGTGTCATGCTATTTCAAATTCCTCAGGGGCACAGCAACTTCAGACACAATTTTAAGCACTGAGTCATGTGAGACCTGCAGCCCAGTGTGGGATTAACATGTTACTCCATGTGCAATAACTTACCTGTGCACATACAAGAAAACATGGCCAGAACTAGTTTGAGCTGCCTTTTATCTGCTGTGAGCTGAAGGGTTGTCCTGCATAGTTATTAACTGACATGCAGCAGTGTCCTAACATGAGATACTCAGCTGTGTCTGAAGCCCCAGGTACTCCACCTGATTTTCTCCTTGCTTCTGGGAGGGGATGGTCTCTCATTGCAGACCTACCAGAATGCAGTTCAATTACAGCTGTGTAACATAATGTATAAATATATCTGTATTTAACATATGTATACACCTTCTACCTCAGCAAAGCTGGATTCACACTCCAGAGAGCCTGTGGCATTGCTTGTGTCAGTCTTCTATTGCTGTCCTGATTCATCAGACATAAACTTCTCATTGGGTTATGCTCTTCTAAGTTAGAAACAACTGCAAAAATTGTCACTTAATCTCTTAATTCTGAAATTAAATTATCTTTAGATTTGAGAGGTCTTCTTCCTAAATATTTAGAGAAATATACATTTTCAAGAAGGAATATATTAAAGATTTTTGTTTGGGTTTTGTTTTGTTTGGTTGGTTTTTGTTTCCGAAATATTGGTATTTAATTGGCCACTTTTTAGAATAAATTTTCTATCCTCATGCTTTCTTTGTTTTGTTTAAATCATCAGGGTTGCTATCAGTGTTTTCCAGACATGGAATGCTATTAAAAGTGTTACAAGAAGCTTTGGAGATGTTGTGAGCAGTAACTGGACAAAGCGGATCACTGGCTATGGAGGCTGGGTATGCTCTCTCCCTTTTCTCCCAACTTTTTGTTGGCACGTAGGCAGCAGAACACCTGCCTCCCTTGCAGGGTCAGTGAGTGAAGCATATAATGTGGCTTCAGGTTGGGGTTTGTCTCTTAGTTTGTTGGTGCCCCTCAGTGCCCTCTTTTTTTCTCTTTAGGCTGAAGTTTCTCATTAAAAGGCTACCCAAACGCCACACAACTCACGGGGGTCCCTTCAGAGGGGAGGCACCTGCCACTGTCAAATGCTGGAAGGGTCTCCCTGGGGGGATGAGCAGAGCTGCTGCCAGTAGCACTTACCCAGAGAAGAGAGGATTCTTTAGTGGCTGGAGCCCCCAGTAAAACTGACCCCCTCTGCACTTCTGCAGCAGAACTGGACCGTGATCTTGGGCTCACACTGAGTTCCCACATGGGCACTCTTTTAGTTTCCTTGCACCTTCTTCTTGCTGCTTGTTATTTCTAATTACGGTCCCCTTTCTTCCCACAGACTTGCAGGCTTCCTGTCAGGTGCCTCTGCCAGAAGCTGGTGCCTGCAGCCTTGCTGGCTGCTGCCTTTTGGTGGGCCATGAATTATGGACTGTAGAATTAACACACAGAATTACAGCAGGAGGTCATTGCTGGACACTGACCAACATCACTAACACCCTAGTGGTGGTAGCTGGTTTGTTTTTCAAATTCACACTGATAAAAATCTCTTTAATATTTAAAACCTAGGCTAGTGCTGGGTCACTGCTGTTTCATATCTTTTTTAAAGAAAAAACTTGTAAAATAAAGAGGTTGTTGCTGGGTAACTGCCTGACTTGCTAGTTTTGAAATGTGACTCCAGGCAATTAGAAAGTCTGTATTTTTTTGTGTTTGTTTTAATGCAATATAAAGTGTCTATTTCCTATAAATGAGTTTGTTAAAGAGATTCTGGATGTGAAGAAAACTGAAGGCATGCTGGCCATCCTTTAAATTTTAACACTGTAAAAGCAATAGTAAAGATTAAAACCATAATACTTTTTTAAAATTAAATTGTTGCTTCAAACCTTTCATGGTGTTGTCTGCTTTATTTTCCAAGACCCTGCTATCACACATTGATGGCAGTACCTTCTGCCCCTTTTCAAAATAAAACTAGGAGCTGCCCAGAACACAACCCCAAGAATTTGGTGGATTCTGAGAAGGGATTTTCTCAGAGGATGCATGCCTTTTTGCAAGGCACGTGCTTGGGGGGAACAGATGCCTGAGGGGAACATGAGCACAATGTACAGGATGGAGAGGGTACAGGATGGAGAGGGTCGAGGGGTCACCCTCCTGGACTCCACAGGTGGCCATTAGGGCACAGCTGAGTTCTTCCTCTCTCAACATCTCCCATTTGTGCCTGGTTATTCTCTCTGTATCTGAGTGCATCTTCTCTTCTCTTTGCTGTTGAAGCTGGTTTTCAGTATCCAGCTATAGACTCTCTCAGTGAGAGGAAATGAAAGTGCATCTCTGTGGTTTGGGTATTCCCCTCAGCACAGGGGATGCCTGCTTCTTGCCCAGACAAGCAACTCCTACCCTTAGCATATTTTTAAAACAGGAAAATACAATACTCAATGGATTTGTGATCTAAGCACTCACCAGAGAAGTTGGAGTTTTGAATCTCTGCTTTAAATCAGACAAGGAATTAAACCCCTCTTTAGTGAAGACATGCCAAATCAAGCCAAATTTAAGCATGTTGAGGAACATGCTTCCTTTAATGAATGGTGCCTAAATCCCATTATGATCCTAAGTGCCCATCTCAAAAAATGTTTCTGGGGAAAAGAAAAATGAAGTTCCACTAAACTACTTCATTTGACTGTTTCATGCAAAGGATTTTGAAATATCTTTGAATGACTTGAAATGCAGAGCAAAAGGAAAGCAGGCAAAGAAGGAATGTAAAGGGTGATGGCTCCAGCATACCAAAGAAATTCAAGCAGCAGCAGCATATATTCCAGTGTCACATTTTTCCAAAAGGCTCTCAAGCTGATGTGCCCTTCAGCAGTAGGTAGGCAAGTTATTTCTTGAAAAGCACAGTTAACACACCTGGAACTGGAGTCACACACAGACCAAAAGTTGGCTGACATAGCCAAAAAACCAAACTAAAGTTTTATCAGTCAACCGACTGCTCTGTTGATCTCCATAATAGCAGTGTGATAGAAAAATATGTTAAAGATATTTAGTAAATGGTAAAATTTAACATCAGGAAGGTCTAATAAACAAACTATTCATGTGTAATAAAAGTACCAGCTATGAAAAAATTGACTCTTCCCAGCTGAATCAATTCAATACTACCGAATAATTATTTCTAGATAAATAACTTTTATGCACAGGGGAGCTATGATGAACAGGAGACTCTTCACTGCCTATTTCATCCAAGAGCTGTGTGGAGTGACTCTGCTTTTTCCCACTCTGGTAATCCATAATGTAAGGCTTTGAATCACAAGAGAGGGGAATTTCATCATCCAGCATGGATGGAGCAAAACACAGTGTGAAGGAATACAAAATTGAATCCCAGCAAAGAAACAAGTGAAACACAAGGCAAATGGCATCCAAAGCCACAGCAATCAGCACTAACTGGAGTACCAGGGAGCAGTCAGTGCCAGGCTCCTCTTTCACCTGTGGAGCACAGTTAGTTAAGCTTTTAGTCACAGCCCCACAGTGACTCAGGAGACCCAATGTTAATTCTGGTTTTTTTCACTGCACACTTCCTCATATGTGACAGCATTTACTGCGCTTGATTTTCCTCCACATCCTGTTTCTGCTTGTTCATAGGCGAAGGAGCCACACTGGTTTCTCACCTCTCAACCATTCAGTTTCCAAAAGCAGAGGGGATAGATGAGCAAACGCCTTAGGAAATGCTCTGAGATCCAGGATTCGTCATTACTTGGGCACTCTCTGCCCAGCCACAGGCAACGTTACAGTGCACCAGAGGTGAGGCTGTGCTGACGGGCACCACACAAAATCAAGCCCTGAACACTCTCCACACAGAGGTACAAAGACCTCCATCACACTTCCTCTGCTCCTAGAGACTGCAACATCAGCACAAGAGCATGATTCCCTCTGGCTTCTGCTTTTGGACACACCAAGTTCACTGAGGAGCAGCCTTGGCTCAACCACTGCACAGAAGAAAAGCAAACACCCGACAGTGGTGACGGGTCCTTCTTCCCACTAATTAAACAAGACCCACAAGACTGGAATGCTCTTAGGATACAGATTTCCCTTCAGCATTCTGCAGCTGACAAAAGTGCAAAGGTTATCGAATGGTTTGCAAACAAGAGATTTCTAGCATGGATTTCCCAAACAGTTTTAATTCCCAGCAAAGTGTACAACAAAGTGAAATGAGGGGAGAAAAAAAAAGGAAAAAAATTATGGCAAGAACACTACAAATAGAAAACAGGTCTCCAACATTTCCTCAGAAAGGTTAAATAACTAAAAAGAAAGTCCAGAAATTTTAAAGCACTAAAATTAGTGCCACCAACATACCACGCTCAGTTTCAACTATCATAAAAGCTGGTTTGAAAGTCATAAACATTGCATTTGGTCTTAAAAGGTGTGGTCAGAAACTTCTAACACAGGACAATCCAGTATTTAATAATATGAATGGGATTTAGTTGCGATATTATAACCAATAATTCTAACTGAAGACTTTGGTATGCTTTTCTGAGTAATTAACACCTTACCTGTAACACAGGAACCTTCACTGAAATAATTTTCTTTACAGTTTTTCCAACCCTTAATCATCAGCCTCTAGCAGTTGAATGGTGAAGCTGAAAAACTCTGCAGTATTTTACTAATTGTTAATGTTTACACATGCTAAAAGTGGAATTTGTACTGTAAGGGCAGGTACAGCTGCCAGCTGCAGTCCACAAAAGAGCTGTTTAATAATACAGCCCACTTAGCAATGATAATAAGGGCCAGTGTTTTGAATTCACTCTCCCTGTCATAAATGTGAAATTACAAAATGGTTGGTACTGTAATTGGGAGTTCTCCTGCACTTCATAATACATTATTGAAGATGCTGTCAGTTATTTGATTTCAGTAATATATCCTAAATTTTTTCTATATATGTTAAATACAGCATTAAAATACCAAAATAAGAAATACAAACTGGGAAACAGGAAGCTCTTTCCAGGAGGGTTTGGGACAACCTGCTACTCTCCAGCTCATCATTTCCTGCTTCCAGGAAATGTACATAATATTTTTGTTAAGCCTTTTTTCCCAGTGAACATTTCTTGTGTAACTTAGCACAACCAGTGTGGCATTGGACAACTGGAGGGAAAGTTACTTCCATCCACGTGTGGACAGAGCCAATAATGATGCACCCCAAAGCATTAAAAATAGCAAGAAAAGCTTCAGAGTTTATTTATAGTTTAACCTTAAGAAAATAATGTTTCTAGTAACAGCATCTGCCTCACTCAGCTGCTACCTGGCAATGTGGACACAAAGTAAGAGAAGTTTACATAGATGAACACCCCACAAGTTGAGTAAGAAAACAGGAACATCAACACACTGAAAGCCATCCCAACAAATGGCTCCTCTAAATGCACCCTCCAGCCCAGAGCAGAGCCCTCCAAAACTTGGAGCAAACAACCCCTGCATTCCTGCAGAAAATCCCTGCACCAGACAGCCAAGGCTACCAACTGGAACCTGAATCCACACCCAAAAAACTCCCCCAAAAAACAATGAGCCAAAACAAACAAACAACAACAACAAAAAAAAAAAAAAAAAACCAAGAGGGAAAGTTGCTTGCAGGATTGAGGCCAAACAATGCTACTTGGCCTGTTGGTTGACAGCTTTGCAGTCCTGACACAGATGGAAGAGCCAAACTTTGCTCTCCCCTTTCCACACCTGAGGAACTCAAAAGAAAATGTTCATTGCAATTACGCACATAGTGCTCTTTACATCATGAGAAGCCATGAATGTTTAAGACTTCCTCTTTTGGGAGCACAAAGTTTTAAATCAGAATAAAAACAAGTTGTGTGGATTTTCCTCAAAAGGTTATTTAAGTCTCCGCTGCTTCCTCATCTTCCAGAGCATCTACGTGTTTATATTGTTTCCAGGCCTTTAAATTACATTGTTTGAGAATGGCTCCTAGTTGATTCCCGGGCCCCACTTCATATGTGTAAGGAAATTCTGTTCCTTGCTTTCTTTCGTACACTGAGTGCATGGTCTGCTCCCACAGAACAGGTGACACCACCTGCTTCACTAACAGCTTCTGAATGTGCTTTGAGTGCATGTACTTTTTGCCATCGACATTGGAATACACACAGAGCAGCGGTTTCTGAATTTCAATCGATTTTAGGACTTCAGCCAGTGGCTCTACTGCGGGTTCCATAAGTCTGGTATGAAAAGCCCCACTGACTGGAAGCATTTTTGTACGTTTAAAATAATATTTTCGGGCATTCTCCTGCAAAAACTCCAAAGCCTATAAAAGAGAGAGAGAAGTGAGTCTTGCACAACAAAGGTTTTGTCAGTCACCCCACAAGAATCACCTCATCAGACTTACTGTGATAAAGGGATTCCCTTCCCTACCCAACAACTGAACACATGCCAGAAAAAAAACCCCACAGATCAAACACTTCTGCTTGGACAAACTAAGGCCGTACATAACACCCACACAGAAGTGCAAAGTAAAAGTTTTTTAAAAGTGAAATGCTCAGTTCAACTGTAGAAATAGTTACTCTGAAGCAGTACCTGTAAGTGTCCTGCAATGACTCTGCTGTCTGGAAACAAATAGTTTGAAACTGTGCACACGGGGTTCTCTATACCCAGCGATTCACAGTGTTTACGGGCTTCCAGGCAGGCAAATTTGTAATTTGCCTCTCGCCGGCCGACAACCGAGAGCATTCCACTGGGGACAGCTTCCGACGCCTTTTGCATGGCTTCGGCGCGCACTTTCACCGCGTACAGCGCTACGGAGAGAAAAAGAGATGCTGCGTAAATGCGAGCACGGGCACCTGCGCGCAAGAAAGGGCAGCTGGTTCACTCTCGTGAAACGTCAATGCTTTTAATGCCGTGTTACACACGTTAAAGCGAACAGTGGAAGTAGAAAGTAAAAATTTGTCCTCTAATTAAAAATAAAAAGCAGGAGGGACACAGTGATAACAGGCAACGCTTTGGAAACAGCACGGGCCCGAGCTGGGAGATCCTAGCAGAGAGTTCCGCACGTCCCGCAGGCACCTTCGGCAAAGCCCAGGGCTCCAGCGAAGACCAGCGCCGCGAATTCCCCCACGCTGTAGCCGGCGGCCGCCACGCAGCGCTCCACGACCTGCGGGGACACAGCCGAGCGGCGCCTCAGCCGCACCGCGGGGCAGGCCCGAGGCGCCGCCGCCCCGACCCCCCGCGCCCTACGCGGCCCCTCACTTCAGGCTGCAGGTG